>JAJEJO010001421.1:520132-577913 GCA_020662805.1 Glaucomys volans
TACTGGGAATTTAACCCAGGGGTGCTTTACCTCTGAACTATATCCCCAGCCCTTTTTATTTTTTTATTTTGAGACAGGGTATTGCTAAATTACTGAGAGTCTTACAAAATTGTCTGTCCTCAAACATGTGATCCTCCTGCCTCAGCCTCCTGAGTCGCTGGGATTACAGGTGTGAGCCACTGTGCCTGACTCCATTCCTTTTTATTGCCAGATAATATTCCATTGTATGAATGTATCACATTTTATTATCTATTTGACAGATGATGGGAACTTAAGTTATTTCCAGGTTTTGGCTATTGTAACTAATGCTTCCATGGTCATTTGTATACAAGTTTTTGTGTGGACATTTGCTTTTATTTCTTACGTTATAAACCTAGGAATCATGTGGCAACTCTATGTTTAACATTGTGAGAAACTGTCAGGCTGTTTTCCAAAACAGCTGTACCATTTTCTGTCCCCTCCAGCAACGTATGAGGGTTCCAGTTTCTCCATACTCTTACCAACACTTGTTATTATCAGACTTTTAAATTATAGTCTTGTTAAGTAGGTGCAAAGTGGTATCTAATGACTTTAATACACATTTTCCTGATGATAATGATGTTGAACATCTTTTCATGAGCTTATCATTCACTTGCACATCTTTGGAGAAATGTCTATTCAAATCTTTTGCCACTTTTTTTTTTTTGGTACCAGAGATTAAACTCAGGGGCACTGAACCACTTAGTCACATCTCCACAGCCTCTTCTTTATACTTTATTTTGAGACAGAGTCTCACTAAATTACTTAGGGCCTTGCTAAGTTGCTGAAGCTGGCTTTGAACTCACAATCCTTCTGCCTCAGTCTCCTGAGCTGCTGGGATTAGGCCCAGCACCACTTTTTAATTGAGTTGTTTTTATCATTTTGAGTTCTAAGAGTTCCTTTTATTTTCTGAATAGGAGTTCTCAGAAATATGATATGCAAATATTTTTCCCATCATGTGGATTGTCTCTTAACTGTTGCTAGTTTTTTTCAAGCACAACTTTTTAATTTTTATCTACTTTATCCAACTGATCTGCTTCATATCTTGTCACTTGTGCTTTTGATGCCATATCTAAGATCTTGTCTAAATCAAGTTCATGATAATCTCTGTTTTTTAATATCAGTGTTTCTCTACCTTGGCTGTACATTAGAATCACGTAGAGAGATTTAAAAATTCCTTAAGCCCAAGCCATACTTGGGATCAATTAAATCAGAATCTCCCACGGTAACCGGGGAATGATGTTGGTCAAATTATACCATTATATTGTGTGCATGCATGAATATGTAGCAACAAATCACACCATTAGGTATAATGCACCAAAAAGAAAATAGGGGGAAAAATAATTTGGAATTTCCAACCTAAAAGAAAAAAAAAAAAAAAAGAATCTCCTAGGCATCAATAGTTTTAAAGTTCCACAGGCGATTCCATTTGGCAACCAAGGTAGTAGCACACTGTTTTATATCCCTCCAGGATTCCAAATGAATATATATTATGACTTTTTAATTACTTTTTATTGCTTATCCTCTCTTACATTTTCCATCTTCTTCCGGCTTTGTGCCCCATTCTGGGTAACATCTTTAGATATATCTTCCAATTTGCCAGTTCTCTCTTGAGCTGTGTTTTATCTGCTATTTAACACATCCAAAGTCTGTCATGGTTTTCTTTTCTGTAAGTTCCAGGTGCTCCTTTTTCCTAGTTTCATATTATTTCCTAAATTCAATGATTTTACCATTTTTTTTTCTTGCAGTATTTAATGCTTTTTAAAAATCCCTTGTCTGATAATTTCCATATTGGAAGTTCTTGTTGGTCTAAATTTTTAGTCTTGTTTCTACAGACAGTCAATCAGAATGGCTTGTTTCCTTGGGTCTTAGTCTCTGTGCACACGTATTACGTTAGGTTCAATATGTAGTGCCTAAATTGAGCAGATTTCCCTATGGAGAATTTTTGTGTTCATGGGTTCTGGGAGCCAGGGATAATGCTGGCTTTGGACCATTCTAGCATTCTTCCTATTTTCCAGTGTGATGCAGGGATATCAACGTTTGCCCTCAGGGCAACTACACTTTGCTTATCACATATACTTCTGCACAAAATTTTTTGTTTTTCTTTAGCATGGGACCATGGGGCTTCCCTTCTGTGTGTGTGTGTGTGTGTGTGTGTGTGTGTGTCTATATATATGTGTATATGTATGTACACATATACATATATACATATATATATATTTATTTATTTATTTTAATCTGTGCATTTGTGATACTGGAAAACCCAGGGCCTCACAGATGCTAGATGATACTCTACTAGTGAGCTACATCCCTAGTGCTTTTTATTTAATTTTGAGAGACAGGGACTTGCTAAGTTGCCCAGGCTGGCCTCAGATTTGCAGTCCTCCTGCCTCTGCCTCCTGAATTGCTGGGGTTACAGAGCATAGCCTAGCTTCCCTATTTTCTTAGAACCTAGCTATGAATTGGTCATTAAGTTTTATAAAGGATATATAATATTTAATTGATTATAATATTCTGTCTATTATAAGGTATATTTTTGTGTACCAGTAAGAGAAAAAAAAAAACCCTGTCAATTAAACAGACAAGATACTTTTGTATCACTTAGGATTTTATACTTACTGAAAGATCTCTTTTAGAGTTATTTAGACATTGATTGTCATCCTGTCATTCCTAAGTATACCCAGTGGAAACATATAAGCTAAGTAAATTGGTTAAAAGATTTACAAAACTTTCTCATATTCAGACTCTTACTGTGCTGAATCACTTTCTCTTCGGAGTCAACAGTGTCCATGATTTTCCACAAAGTATCATCCTTTGTGCCATAAAAAGCAGGGGTGATGCAGCATTTCTTTAAAAATATTCCACTTTGTCTCTGGCAATTTTTTCCACGTGGTTAACAGCCACTTTTAAGGTTTTGATGCATGTGCACACTCTGTCAGAGCTAGGTCCTGTTGCCTCCTGACTGATAGTGATTTTTGAGATGCATTCCAATTTCAGGAGATGTTAAGTCATAAAAAAAGTACATGAAAATCTATAAAATTATGTACTGTAGTTATTTTGTTTAGGAAAAGGCCCTTCTCTGGGGGCCTTTTGTTATTTTGTTTAGGAAAAGGCCCTTCTCTGGTATATGGACCAGTGCTATTCAAAATGTGGCTTGCAGTGCAGTGTTATTGTGCAAATATGTTCCTGGTCTATGAAGATACAAGTACAGAAATTGGGAATAAGCATCGAGGATCTTTTTGAGCAATTAGTCTGGATAATTTTTTGTCAGCTGAGTCTAATAATACAAAATTGGGACTGGTGTTTCGTATATCTCTTTTATTTCATTTTTCTGGCAGTGTAACAATATGTTATTTTACAAAAGTAGCAGTCCATGATGGACTAGAAATACAGTGAACAAAACAAGACTAGTCCTTCACCAGTGATTTTTGAGTAGTATTGATTCTAGTGGTCTCAAATGCTGACATTCTCAAATGCTGGAGGACTTATTAAAACACAGATTGCACTGGGCATGGTGGCACACACCTGTAATCCCAGCGGCTTGGGAGTCAGAGGCAGGAGAATCACAAGTTCAAGGCCAACCTCAGCAACTTAGCAAGGCCCTGAGCAACTCGGCAAGACCCTGTCTCAAAAAAGAGGTGGGGATGTGGTCCAGTGGTTAAGCACCCTTGGGTTCAATCCCTGGTACACACACACACACACACACACACACACACACACAGACAGGTTGCTGGGCATTATGTAGGCTATGGAGTGGGAGAATTTGCATTTCTAACAAATTCCAAGGTGATGCTAATACACTGGGGACCACACTTTAATAACCACTGCCCAATACTACCATACTCTGGCTGCAGAAATTTTATGCCAAGAATTTCCTCTTTGGTTATAGGACAAGAAATTCTGATGCTCTCTTGGAAGATTTCTTCTTCCAGTGATCACTCTTAACCTCTAATGAAGTTAGAGTAACTTCTCTAAACCTTAGTTTGTTTGATCTTTTCTTGGAGCACAGTTCAGAACACCACTCACTTTCAGAACTGGCACAAACAGTGTAGGCTACAGAGTATATGTGATCTTGTTTGATTAGAGGTTCTTCTTAAAAGAGCAAAATGTGTTTTACTTCTTAGGGAACGGGCGCCACCATTGGAGTGTAAATAAGCTCCTGGCTCTTCTGAGAACATTGTAGACAATCTGTTGACAGCATTCTCCAGTTTCTGACTGTACAAGTACTGCAAATGCCCAAGGTATCCCTTTTTATGTGGTTTAAACCAGAGGGCATATCAAACTTCTGAGATATTTGCACCCTGTGAAAGCAAGTGACAGTAGGCAGGTTCTCTGAAAGATCTGCATTGCATATCCACAGTATGCTTTCTAGCAGCATCTGTTGTCATTGTCATCTTCAAGAATATATATTAACTTTGGAGACCTTGACAAAATGACCTTTAGGAGAAAATTCATCATTGGTGCCGTAGGCAGAATAACCTTCCTCCATGCCCCCATGGCAAATGCTGCAAATCTTTGCAGTGTCCACAGGCAACATCCACAGAATATTAGATGATGCCTGCCTTTCACCGGTTTGGAATTATTAGTATCTCCTAATTCCAGGTGTTAAACCTGCTAGGAATGAATACTCTTAGAGTTCTAAAGCAGTGCTTCTCAAACTCCAATGCATCTGATATGCCTGAAGGACCTGTTAGAGATCTGGGAGGGGACCTGAGATTCTGCATTTCTTCTGATCTCCTTGTTGATGCCTCTGTTCCTCATCTGAGGACCATATGTCCAGTGGCAAGGGGCTAAACACTTTTGAACCAGCTGCTTTTATAGGGCACTCCCTTTTGAGAACTAGCAAGACGGACATGGGTGTGCCCTTCACCAGAAACTTAGCCTGGTCACCCAAAACAGTTATTGCCTAAATCCTTATGTTCACACAATTAAACATTTGGCATTCTATATCCTTTAAGAACTTTTTACCTTCGTTGTTAAAATTGTCAAATTTAGGAATTGCAGGTATAACTCAGTGATAGAGCACATGCATGACCCTGCATTCAATCCCCAGCACCACCATCAACAAAAAAAACATATCAAATTTATTTCTATCAGTAATGTTGGTGATACATGTTGTAGCCGTGTAATTCACAAGAGGCAGGTGTGGAACCTGCCCAGGTACCCATAAACAAATGGATGATAATACGGCCACATCAGTATTTATTGCAGCACAATAGTCAAATTATGGAATCAGCCCTCATGCTTGCCTGTAGATGGATGAATCAAGAAAATGTGGTGTATGTAGACAATGGAGTTTTATTCATTTATAAAGAAGTATGAAATTATGGGATTTGGTGGTAAATGGATGGAACATCATGCTAAGTGAAATAAACCAGACTCAGAAAATCAAGGGTCAAATGTTTTCTCTCATTTGTGGAAACTAGAGAGGAGTGGGGAGAATAAAAAGGGGATCTCATGAAAATAGAAGGGAGATCGACGGAGTAGTGGAGGGTGATCAAGAGGAAGGGAGGAGGACAGGGCACGGAAGTACTGGGGAATGAAATCTACCCAATTGTGCCATGCCATATGTGAATTTGCCACAATGAGCCTCACTTATATATCTCTGTGTGTGTGTCTGTGTGTGTGTGTGTACATATATATTTATTTATAATGTGCTAATTAAAATAATAATAGCGGTAATAAAATGGAGATCAGTAAAGTTGAGAAAGTGGTGGGGGAGAGAAAGGGAAAGTAATGGGGAATAAGAATGACCAAATTATGTGCATGCTCAAATATGGCATGATGAATCCCACTATTATATATAATTGTAATTCACCAGTTAAAAAAAGAAAGAAAATTCTGTTGGGGAAAGAGTTGTCATGAATGTCATATTGAAGGTAATTTCATAGCATAGTGTGAAAGAAAACTTCCCAGAATCAGGAAAAACAGAAGATGCAGGCTCTATGATGTGCCACTTAATGACATCCTGACAAAGGCTACAGCTTTCACTTGTAAACTTCAACTTGTGATCACTGATCAATGGTGCATGAGATCAGTACTGGTCTAATAAAATGATAACTTCGTTGTTTGCTTTGGTCTTGGGTGAAACAGGAGTGCAGAGAGATATCATTAGTGAGCTTGTGTGTGACCCTCATGCACTGTGAGACCTACTATGTTTCCCAGGGAGCAGGTTATTGTAAAGTAACAGGGATTCTTTTAAACAATGAAATCAACTCAGATTTGAGGGTAAATGCTGAATTCCTTTCATAGCCAAATGTATCAGTTAGCATGCTTTTAGCTGCAGTTATAGAAAATATGTCTTACAGTGTCTTAAAATAGGGTGATTTTTCTAACACATAAAGAAGTCTGGAAGTAGCCAACTGCTGGGATTTGTTCAGTGAGTTTGACAATGTCAAGGCCAGTGTCTGCACTTCTTTGCCCCTCCTTGTCTTATGGCTGCATGGAAGCTTCAGATACCATGTCTTTATTCAAAGGTAGGAAGAAGAATAGGGAAGGCTGTGAACTTACCAGGCTAGTCTGAATGTACTAGGAAAGCCAAAAACGTCCAAGAAATCTCCAGCAAATTCTCCTTAGATCTAAAGCCAGAACTATTACATGACCACTTAAGGGAGAATGGGAAAGCTTGCATTTATCTGGGTTACCTTGAAAAAATTAACTTTTAAGAAAGAAAGCAGAAATGGCTTTTGGGTATGCAACTGTATGCCATACCAAAAGTAACTAGAAATTAAATTGCCCTGCCTGCTGTGATTCAACTTTGTTCTTTTCTTTGCAAAGCGCAGTCTTAGTGGGAAATAGTGTGCTTGTATGGCAGTGGGGAAGTTTGATGGAAGGAAGAAGCAAAGGTCAAATAACCTTTCAACATCCACACTCTATTTTCTTCAGTGAGATACATACACATATGGGGTTCTGAAGGCACAAACTCTACCTGAGTTCAAAAAGAAAGACAAGTGGACCTCACATCGTGCATATGGTGCATTCATAGCAGTTTGCAAATTCAACAGCAGAATTTCCAAAGCCATAATTATGGTGGTACCCCTTATCCTGCAGGCTTTTTTAAAAGTTCAAGTATTAAGCAGCTTTTGTTGTCAGCTTAATGAATCCCTAATGATTCTGAAAGAAAACCCTGTACTATTAATTATAATTAGAATGCCTCTTGGGTGCTTCAAGATTCAGTTCTTGATAAGGAGCAATCAATAAGGTCTTTTGATAAAGAAAGAAGCAGCATGGAACGGGGAAAATCTTGGGAGTATATTCCTTTCTAAAATGCCCTTTGTACCTTGATTCTTTGAATAATAAATGTTCTTCTAATAATGTTGGTATATTTTTGCTTTTAATTTTTAGATGACCTTCTGCAGTAACTAAAGTTAATTAGACCTGCATTAGACTAGGATTTTTCACACTGTTGAGCCTGGGTAACTGTTTTTGTTCCCTTCATCTTCATCTAACCTTATTAAAATAATTGAGTCACTAAGAGTTAATTCCTCTTTTGAAGTTGAAGAAAAATGCAATTTTGGTCAGAGAGGCGATTCCCCCCTCTCCCCCAAACACACACCTCCACCTTTCTCAATTAAAAACAGTATGTACGGTCAAAATCAGGCTTTTCAGCCTGGCTTTGTAACATTTTGAAGGTGATTGCCTTGTTTAATCCTCTTTCTCTGTGCTTTTGGCTTTGAATTAGCTCATACATTTTTATCTGTGGTCTAGTCACTGGATGAAAAGAAATGATTTCTGTGTTGTGCAGATTTTAGAATTTGGGGAAAAAAGTGAGATAAAAGACAAATTTTAATTTTGTTTCACTCATCTAAAGGAAATCGAAGCGTTTCATAGATTCCCACAGAGAGTCTGGCAGAGAATGGTGATTGTGAATAGATATGGGCAGGCTCTTTTGATATATCTTGAATCCCGAGATCTTTCTGGAGAACTTCCTTTCTTGCTTCCAAAAGAAAGCATAAAATACCTTGGGCCAGGGTCTAAAGGATGGACAGGGTCCTAGAGGGATAGTGTTGCAGAGATATGAAAACTAGCATTTCAGGTGATTTTGTGTAGACCTCAGAGGGAATGAACTGAGCTCACAGACCCTGAGAGATGTGGTCATTGGAATGGAATGCTATGCTCATCAGTGTCCCTTTTCCTGTTGACATTCTTGTAAGCTCTGCTCCCTCTTTTGTGTCTGCACAGAAAACTTAGAACTTTCTTTAGCCACAGCACTTGGTACTTTGTGTCCTGAGCTCTGCCAGGGCTGAGGGCTCTTTGAGGGTAGATCTGAGAGATCAAGCTCCAGAAGCTGAGGGGTATGTTCTGTCTTGATTACCACCATACTAGATGCCCAATTAATTGGTGAATGAATGAAGAACCCTTAATTCTTAAATTTGAGTTTTTATCTCATTTTAACATCAACATTCTCTCTGTCTGCTTTCCACTGTTCTTAATCAACTTGTGTTGAGACACTTCTCGGTATGACTCAGAAAAGTTCTTGAAATGTTTTGGTCTTTTCTTTTCAGAGCACAATGATTAAAGGGGACCACCCAGTGCAACAGTAAAGGGGGAAAAGGTGGAGGGATGGGGAGAGAGAAAAAAATGTTGAAGATGATCATCATGGGCACATTCAGGTTATTACCTTTACACATTGTTGCCTAAGAAGCAAACATTAAAATAGACAACTGCTGTTCTTCTGAGATGAAAATATTATCTCAGCCCTACAGAATGAGGCTGTACTATTGAAATGATGCCAGCCTCCCTGCTGGCAGCCTGCTGACATTTCACCCAGGCACTGAGTTCTTTCTCAGCCACTCCAGCGTCTGTGCCCTTCCTGCTGTTCCCCGCTTTGCCAAAAGCTCTGCCTCCCTGAACCATGTGAGAATCTGCCCTTTGTTGTACTTGAGCAGAGAAGGTTTCCAACATTTCAATTGCTCTTCTCCTGGTGAGCTGGAGAAAGAAAATGAAGCAGCATGACAACTGTTGGACTCTTGAGCCAAAATGTAAGGACTGTTCTGAAGTGAAACGTCCCATCTTTGAAGTCAGTGGCCTCCCTCCAAGTGCTTCTGACTTTGAAGTAGTAGTCAGATCTACCTTTCTCCTAAAAGATGCTGTGACACAGTGTGCAGAGGTTTAACTTTGGAACTCCTGTTAGGAGTTGTCTGGAGAACTTTTTCAGACACTTGTGCCTGGACATGTGTGTCAGTTATCTGTGGCTGCATAACAAACTGTGTTGAAGCTTAGTAGATTGTGTGTTATTTATTACCATTGCTTATAAATCCACAGGTCATCTGGTGGTTCTGCTGAGCTGAGTCAGGCTTGGCTGATCTTGGCTAGATTTGCTCATGTTGCCTGCAGTGAGCTGAAAGGTCAGCTGACAGTGGCTGGGGTGATAGGATAGGGGTGACTGAATTTCAAGAGTAGGAATAGAAAGAAGCATGTAAGGAGGCATCTTGAGACTGCATTCTGTTGAACAAAGCAAGTCACATGGCTGATCCAATTTCAAAAGGTGACAACTGGACTCTTTCTCTTGATGGGAGGAACTAGAAGGTGAAATTCCAAGGGCAGGGATACAGAGAGGGAAAGACTTTGTGCACGTTTTGCAAACTGTCACAACATTTGATGGCATGAAGTAGTGTGTTGGGTATGGATGTGTGGATGCGCTCTCAGGGTTCTAGTTTCTAGGAAGGGTGGAAAGGTGTATCTACTGGAGAAGGGATGTGGCAGGTGCTGCTGTAAATAATCCCAAACAGCTTTCTTCACTTCCTAGGTATAGTGAACCATTTACCATTTCCTCTCCACAGGGCCAGTAATCGGTATTAAAAGTATGTAACTTCAGAATAAGGCCAGAATGAGTTCAGTAATGTGCATCAAATATTTGCTGTTCCTGTGAAAAGTAAAAAATGGACAGTGATTATTCGGACCAATTGTTAAGCTATTATGTTGTAGCTTTTGACATCATTCCAGCCTCAAGATTGAAATAGTATGACACAATACCTGAGATTTACCCCCCCCCAGACCAAAATAAA
This sequence comes from Glaucomys volans, assembly GCA_020662805.1. Classification (NCBI taxonomy): domain Eukaryota; kingdom Metazoa; phylum Chordata; class Mammalia; order Rodentia; family Sciuridae; genus Glaucomys; species Glaucomys volans. Next base: position 530,158 of record JAJEJO010001421.1, read on the forward strand.
TGCACAGCTCATTTGCATGTCTGTGTATATTCACCCCGTCCCAAATGTTACCTTAGTTATCCTACTCTTGTTCTTAATTTCTTATCCTCATGATAATCTACAAGGCCCTAACTGATGGGCAACAGCTCTTCCTCCTTTACCTCTTTGACCTCATCTCCTGCCCAGCCCTTCTGGCTCCGAATGCTCCAAACATGCTGGCCTCCTTACTCTTCCTCAACACACAGGTACGTTCGTTCCCACCTTAGGGCTGCTTCATGAGCTGTGCCCTCTGTCTAGAGAACTCTCCCTACACATGTCACCTTGGCTAATGTCCTTGCCTTCCTTCAGGTCTTTGATCAGATAACAAGACCTACGCTGACCTTCCTATTTAATAGTCAAAGTCCCCCACTCTCAACTCAATATCCCAATCTGCCTTCCCTGCTCTACATTTTCCTTTTCCTTTAACATTGATCACCTTCTGGTATATTTGATAATTTATTCAGTTATAAACTGCATATTGGCTATGTGTGTTGAGAATCTCCAAGACCACCCCAGAATCAGTGATTCACGAGAGAGCTCAAAAGACTCAGCATATAGTCATAACCATGACTATGATTTATTACAGTGGAAGGATACAAAGCAAAATCAGCAAAGGGAAAAGGTGCATGAAATTAAGCCCTGGAGGGGAACAGGCACAGGCTTCTAAGTGTCTTCTCCCAGTGGAGTCAAAAAGGATGGGCTTAATTCTCCCAGCAATGAGTTGTGACAATATGTGTGAAATGTTGTCCACCAGGAAAGCTCATTAGAGACTGAGTGCCCAGGATTTGGATTGGGGACTGGTCACATAACCACCCATTCTGCCCACCACACTCCAGACTCTCAGAAGGAAAACAGGGTTCCATACACGTCACATTGTTTGCACAAACAGTTTAGGCAGGGTGAGCCACTTTTACCAGTCCTGGGAATGTTGATCCCCAAATCCAAGTTCCCAAACACCAGCCAAAGGCTAACCTTACAAAGCAGGTCTTTGTAAGAATAGTAGTCATGGGGCTGCTGTACTGACCCTTTCTCATACCATGCAAGCATAAAAGCTCTTTGAAGATGGAGATCTTTGTTTTGTTCCATGATGCATCCCTGAGAATAGTGCCTGACACATGATAAATATTCGTTGAATAAATAGCCAGGACCTAGGTCCTTGGGTGAATTTTATGGCAGGAATACTATGCAACAGAGGAAAGGTCTCATTTATCCCCATTATCTCCCACCCAAGCATCTCGCTGTCCAGGGAGCCTCAAACCACCCCAACCACCACACCCTAATCTTATTCTCTGATGGTTTCACGTGTAAGTTTATCTCCTTGACAAAGTTCCAAACCCTTAAAATGGAATCCTGCAGCATCAGACCTGAAAGGACCTTCCCCTTCAAGAGTCTATTTGCTCAGGAGTAACATGGCCAGAGTATCCCAGTTAGTGGTTTAATGAGGGTTCAGTTGTCTTGATTCTGTTTTTCCTCTTCACCACATTTGTATTTTGTCATCCACAGTGCCTGGCATAGTGCTAAGTAAATGTTATATTACTTGTAAACAGCTCTTAACTTGTTCGGACTAAAGACTAGCCTGGATGTACTGTATGACTTTACCTGGGGCTTCTTGTGACATTCATACCAGTGATGTTAATTTCTTTTTTAATGTTTATTTTCAAAGGCAAAAGTGCCATATTAAAGGATTTTTCCCTGCACACGAAGTACATTTCCTCTTTTTTCTGCTTCCCAGTCCTGAACCATTTTTCATTGTGACTGTGTAAGCTCTACGGTGTACCTATTGTGATTTTTTTTTTTTAAGGTAAAAAACCTCATTTTTCATTCCCTGCTCCCTCAGTAATAGAAAGATTAAGCTACTTTCAAAACTACTTGTGTCAGGATTTCATCCCATCTGGAAAGTCTACCTATATCATTGTAAGTTTGCCTGTCACATTCTGAAGTTTGACAAATGGATGGAATGAATCATTTGTTGAAATTCAACTAAGAGTAGCCCACCCATGTTCTGTGCCTCTTCTTAATATTGGTGTCAGCTCAAAAAATACTGAATTGAATTTATCAACCTGAAAAATGAATGATTTCCAAAATAAATATCATTAACCATCTTAAAATATAAATCTTACATAACATTTGTCATCAAAATTAAGTTTTTAATATCATTGCAACAATGTCTTGAAATATTACTACCAATAGAATATGCTAGGTTGGCATTTTAATAACAGTTTTAACTTATGCTGAGTCATTTTTGTATGGGGATACTTTTATGAGTGAAAGGGGGATTAAGAATCTATTTTTTGGATCAATAAAAATAATTGCATATCAGAATTCTTGGATTGATGATGAATTACTATTTCTGACTGAGATATGATAAATGCTCTGAGAGATAAACTGTCAGGGAATATTCACCAGCAACTTGAACAAATGACTTGGTCTTGACAGAAATGTTTTAAATACAGCTTCTAGCTGTTTAAGGTATTTAGTCATTTTGACAAGATTGGGGTAGCCTTTTCAGAAACATTTAAAAAAATCTGACATGAGCCAGGTGTGGCGGTGTGCACACCTGTAATCCCAGTGACTCAGGAACCTGAGGCAGGGGAAATGCAAGTTCGAGGCCAGCCTCAGCAATTTATGGAGGCTCTCAGCACCTTAGCAATATCCTGTCTCACAATGAAAAATAAAAAGGGCTGGGGATATAGCTCAGTGGTAAAGCACCCCTAAGTTCAATCCCCAGTGCCAAAAAAAAAAAAAAAAAAAAAAAACCATAAAAAAAAAAATAATGTGCCAAGTTATTACAGAATTTGTGTATTGCTCTTTTTTTTTTTTTTTTTTTCTTTTTTGGCGGTGCTGGGGATTGAACCCAGGGCCTTGTGCTTGTGAGGCAAGCACTCTACCAACTGAGCTATATCCCCAGCCCCTGGCTATTGCTCTTGATAATGGCGATTATTATTTCTATAACAGGTAAAGACGTTAAATAATTTCTATCCCAAATTCTTAATTTTATAGATGAGAAAACAGGTTCAGAGAGGTGTGCTCAATTGAAGGCCAATAAACTAATAGCAAAGCATAGAAAAGAACTAAGGTCTTTTGGCTTTTGGGTCATTGTACCATTCTGGTCCAATTTTACATTCTAAATCAATGGTTCTTACAATCCACGAGACATCTGAATTACTAGGACAGCCTGATAATACAGATTGCCAGGCTCTGCCCTAGAGTTTTTGTTTGTAAACATCTGAGATAGGACCAGAGAATTTGCATTTCTAAAAAGTTCCTAAGTGATATGCTGATAGTACTGGTTCAGGGACCACACTGAAAAAACCACTGGTCTAGAGAGTAGAGAGAATAATAAGAAAGCTAAACATATGTTGTGGCGTTTCCTATAGGGGAAGGGGATTGATTGATTGATCGATTGATTGACTAGAGCAAGTCCTGAACATCTTAGTACTCAGGGAATGGAAGAATCTTTTAGTACATTTACTTTGTCTATCACACTTATAATTATTACTAAATAAGGTTTCTACTGTTCATTATAGATACCTTCTTAATTCCTTACCCAACTCAGAATTGTGTCCCATTAGGAACATGGATGTTTTAGTCAGCTTTTTCACAGCTGTGACCAAAAGACCCTGTAAGAACAATTTTAGAGGAGGGGAAGTTTATTTGGAGGCTCATAGTTTCACAGGACTCAGTCCATAGATGGCCGACTCCTTTTTTCTGGGCTTGAGGTGAGGCAGAACATCATGGAGGAAGAGTGTGGCAGAGAAAAGCAGCTCAGTACGTGGAACCAGGAAGCAGAGAGAGAGAGAGAGCTCCATTCTGCAGAGCAAAGGCACACTCCCAGTGACCCACCTCCTCCAACCACAACCTACCTGCCTGCAGCTCCACTGAGTTAATCCATTCAAGTGGATTAATGCACAGATTGGTTAATGCTCTCATAACCCAATCAGTTCGGCTCTGAAATTTCTTGCATTGCCTCACACATGAGCTTTTGGGGGACACCTAATCTAAACCATAACACTGGAGAATGAGTAAAGGGGAATGAGTAAAGGGGAACGATTGTCCAGGGAAATGAGATCCCTGACTAGGAGATATGTTAAGATAAAAAATAATGGTTAATTGTATATACCTCTTCAGAACCCAGATCCTCACCAGGAAGTTCTTAGGTAGCCTTTACTCATTTTGAATATTCGCATTAGCACAGGAAAAAAAGAGAGCCAGAAATGACTAAAAACAAGTAAGAAAAATGGGCAATGGAATTGACAAAGAAAATTGAACTTAAAATAGGAATTTAATCCCCCCAAATTTTATCTGGGCCGGTTAAAATATTTGTTGCCGGAAATGTGCTTTAAGCTTTCCTCAGTGCTATAGAATGGGAAGAATTTCTGACATTAAATTAATATCTGAAAGCCAAATTCTTACAGCAGAATCTAAGCACCTCTTTTTTATTTATTTATTTATTTTTTTGTGGTGCTGGAGATTGAACCCAGGGCCTTGTGCTTAACAGGCAAGCACTCTACCAACTGAGCTATATATCCCCAGCCCACAGCACCTCTTTTATTAACATACATTTTATATTCACTTCTTTCTCGTTTTTATCTTTTTGTCAGTATTCATTAGATAGTTACATTCAAAATGGATGCTTTACAATATATATCAAGATAAATCTGTAGGTAAATTGGTGATAGTAGCCTTCCTTCCTACCCTGTTCTAGAAGTCTTCTACCTTGTAAAAAGAAACCCATGTTTGGTTGCTCAGAATCCCTCTTTATTGTCCCTTTTACCTTCCTAGATGGAAAAAAAAAATCCTTGTTGGTGTAGAGGTTTTGGGAAAAGGGGAAAGAAAATGGAGAGGGGGGAGGCACACAGATGGATTCTGGGTCTTGAAAAAGCATTGATGTGTAAAAGGCTCTGAAGCAGCTGTGAGGACAAAGGAATTGGAGAATGGGGAAGGGGCCTATGGAAGTGTTATTGGGGGTGTGGATGGATCTCTATTATTGTGCTTTGAGAGACAAGTAATGAAAGGAGCTGCTTTTTTATTATCTATAGCTGTGAAAAGAGACACTGCTCCAAGATTGGGCCACATGGGTCCTTGGATTTATTGTTTACCCAAAATACCTAAAACTCAATCTCTATTCTAATAAAATTTGTTTTCCAGAGAGAATCAAGAAAATCCATGGAAAATTAAGTTTCCAAGGAAACCAGAGTGGATGGGATACCCGGAATACTATGCTTATCTCATTTAGCAAAGATTTATCATCATTTGAAAGCTCTTGTTGGTGAGATACAAAAGACCCTGTTGCTATAGCAGACTTAGTGAAAGAGGTAAAGGCATACAGATTCAGGGGAGAACTTGAGACTGTAGGCTTCCTAACAGGGAAAATATATTGTGGCTTTTTGGTAAAATCTCCATTCTTGGGAAATCAAGTATATCAGTTATTTACAGCTGCATAACAAACCACCCCAAAACCTAGTAGTTCAAAATAAAACTGATCACTTATTTTTGCTCAAAAATATACAGATTGGGTAGGATTCAGCAGGCTCCTTTCATTGTCAGCCAGAGGGTCTCCATCTGAAGCTATAGGAGCCATTTTCAAGATGCTCATTCACCTGGGTGGCAGGTCTATTCTGGATGTCTACTGGGAACTCAGCTGGAGTATGTTCCTCTTCACATTGGCCTTTATGCATTCAAAGAAAATATGGCAAAAGTACATGACATTTCATGACCTAGCCTCAAATATCATATAATGTCACTTTTGCTATAGCCTGTCAAAGTAGTCACAATGACCATAGAAGCTCAAGGGAATGGGGAGTGGCAAGTTGCTAGAAAAGCATGTAGATGGATTGTAAGCATGAAAAGGAAACGGGAGGCAGACCTCGACAGATTCAGAGAAGCCTTTATTCCTTTGCAGATTTGGGTATCATTTGGATCTACTTTCCGGATGGGAAAATGGCCATCAGTTACAGGGAGGATTCTAGTTTTATAGGGTATTAGGAGGATGATGTAATCATTGTGTAGGAGCAGTTTTGACCATCAGGGGCTAGCTGTACAGGTTAAAATTAGACTCCAAGGATGTGTATTCAAATCTTGTCCAATGTCATTCAGGACTAGGTTGATATGGGGAAGGTCAAGGTTTAGGGCCTAGCATTCCATATCCGCCCTTTTCCTTTAGGGCTCCTTGTTGCAGGAGTGCACTGGGAGAGGTTTAATGTTCCACCAATTTCTTTTCCCATTTCTCGAGCCACACTGTCCATTTTCTTGGGGAGTTATAGGAATATTATTTTCCATAACCCTTCATGGATTATCATGAACATTTTGGATAATGTAGTCTGCCACCTCAGGTAACCTATGGCATGTTTTAGGTTTTATTCTTATTTTTAAAAAGATAGGGTCTCACTATGCTGCCCAGACTGGCCTTGAACTCCTAGGCTCTAGTGATCTTTTAGTGTCACTCTTTCTGGTAGCTGGGACTACAAGCATGTTCCTCCATACCTGGCTACATATTCTGGGTTTTAAATTAGGGTTTACAACAGCCGAAGAGATGTCTCAGTGTTTCTCACCTGGCTCCTTTTTCTTCCTTTATCCCTATAGACAGAACGCTTGACCCTTACTAAAAGGTTAGTTCCAGAAGCAATCCTGATTTTTCCTCCCCATCTTTGTTTAAGAGACCCATGTTGGCTCTCTTAAAATATTTCAGGCCACACAGCTTGGAAGGAGATGGTCAAAAAAGGATTAAAGAAGAGAAGTAGAAGTTGGCAAGTGTTAACCATTGGTCTTTCCAACCAGCAGTGGCCTTCCTTAGCACCCTAATAGGTTCACCAAGTTTAGAATTTCACCTGTAGTAGCCTTGCATTTACTTATTAATTTGTTTATTTATTTTAGATATTGGGGATTGAACTCAGGGATGCTTTACCACTGAACTATATCCCTAGTCCTGTTTATTTTTTATTTTTAGAGAGGTTCTTGTTAAGTCGCTTAGGCCCTTGCTAAGTTACTGAGGCTAGCCTCAAACTTGTGGTCCTCCTCTCTTAGCCTCCCAAGTTATTGGGGTTACAGGTGTGCACTGTGATGCCTGGCTCTACATTTATCATATGTATGCTTCATCTTAGTTTGGGTTCCTCCAAATTACAAGAATTTGAAAACATATAGTTTATTTGACAGGTAATCTCAGGAGGGACAGTGACAGAGTAGAAGGAGCAGTAGATGGGGAAGGAAGCCAATAAATAAAATATGTGATAATAAGCGGATTCCCCTGTGGGCAATTGGCATCAATCCCATGGGGACCTTGATAGATGATGTAGAACACACCCAGAGTTGTCCCCTGAGAAGAATGAGGATAGTAGAATATTTATTCACCACTTCATGTCCTTCATTAATTAAAGGTGCCAACTCTGACACTTTCAGCCTGCCCTAGGCCCGGGTTAAGTGCACTGTTGAAGACAGGGAAAGTCTTTGGATGAAGAGTGCCAGTCTTTGCATTGTCTCCCAGATAATCCCATGGGGCAGGCTGAGACAGAAGCAGATGCTGATGAGCTCCCTCTCCTTCTGTTCTCCCTTGGCCATCTCTTCTGTTCTATTTGTCTCCCATCCCAAATCATGGTTTGAGATGCCTTTGCTTTCCTAACTTACTCTGATTTGTATTATATTCCCGCCTTGACACAGATGTGGGCCTAGTCATCCTATCCTTTTAAACCTAGAGGATAGGGCTTATAGTCCCTTTCTGATGTGAGAAGTGGAACTGTTCCCTGAATGCTCAGGGCCAAGGTTACATTAGTTATAGATTGGAGATGTAGGAATGTTGTACCTGACGAAAATAAGATCATCCAAGCCCATCACGTAAAGCCAAAAGAAGCCTTTATTTTTTAAGCTGGCCAGCGACGATCAACCTTACGCCTAAAAGCGGGGTGCCGGGGGATCCCACATTAGTTCTTTGTCCCCAGCATTTATGGGGCTTGGGAAGGGATTAGGGTGGGTCTATAGGGAGGGGAGGGATTAAGGTGGGGCTGACTCTCCTGATTGCTCTGGAGAATCTCCCTGGGGAGCACAACATTTTAATCTGTTTTCTGTTGCTATAACAGGAAGTGAAGGAAAAGACTGATATAGGCCAGTATTTTTAAAAGTGAAGCTCCCAGGCCACCAGCGTAACTGGACAGCTTGATGTAAAAGCACATGGAGAAACAATAGACTGAGGGACTTTAAAGCATAGACTTTGGAGCCAGAGTGCTCAAGTTTGAATCCCAGAGCTCCTTACTAGGTGTATGACCTGGGAAAGTGACCTGAGTCTTCTGTGCTTCGTTTTACTCATCTGTTAAATGTACCTGTGTCATATGATTGTCTTGTGAATTCGATGAAATAAAACATGAAATGAATTTAGAGTGATGATTATCAGTTACTAAGTGCTCAATAATGTTAGTTGTTTCATTGTTATTATTAATATTATTGTTATTATTAACTATTATTTTTGGAACCAGGGATTGAATTGAGGGGTGCTTAATCATTGAGCAACATCCCCAGCCTTTTGTTTAAATATTTTATTTAGGGACAGGGTCTCTGAGTTGCTTAGGGCCTCAGCTTCCTGAGCCACTGGGATTACAGGCATGCACCACCATACCTGGCCTTTATTATTATTCTTAGTCCATATACTGGACCTAGTGGATCAGAATCTCACAGGATAGAGCCTCAAAAATCAGTATTCTAACCAAGGCCCCTCCGCCCCTGCATGAGATTCATATACATCCTGAAGTTTGAAAACCAATGCTCCAGGCTAACAGGCAGGGAGAGAGGTCAGGTGATGTCAAGACAAGATCGATTTGTACAGTAACACTTCATTTCTTCAGAATCTTTGGGAAATGAGGGTTTTCCTGAAGGTCAGTTCTTCAGATGGTTGAGACTCTCCTCTTGTTTTAAACACCCAATCTCAAAAGTTAAAAATTGATATATTATTCCTGTTTTTATTTTTTATTTTGGGGTACTGAGAATTGAACCCAGGGGCGTTTAACCACCAAGTCATGTCCCCAGCCCTTTTATATACTTTATTTAGAGACAGGGTTTCGCTAAGTTGCTTAGGGCCTCTCTAAGTTGCTGAGGCTGGTTTTGAATTCGTGATCCTCCTGCCTCAGCCTCCCCAGTTGGGTTGCTGGGATTGCAGGCGTGCACCACATGGCCTGGCGTATTATTCATTCCTAACTCAAAATGGTAACACAGTCTTACACAGTAAATTCTGGAAATGGTAGTGTGATATTTTAGGGGGGACTCAGCATCATCAGAAAGCCAAATGGGTGGTAAATATTTATTGAATGCTTTGGTAGGTCTCCTCATTCTGATAGGTGCTAAAGATACAAAGGTGAACAGGACCAGATCTCTCCCTTCAGCTGGCTCACTGCCTAATGTAAGAGAGGCCAGGAAATGGTGACAAGACTGTAAAAGTCATGACAGAACAGAAGACTGTTTTGAGCTTTCCCACAGGGATGTCTTAAAGGCTTTTACAGTGGGAAGGTATGCTGCTCCCATGCTGGGCCACTGGGTGATTGACCTGTTGGTCTATAGTTCCTATGTCCTTCCTTTGCTGTCAATTGACACTCCTTCCTTCTGTCAGTATGTCTTCCTCAAATGACATTCCCATCTTCATCTAATGCACTGCTTCTAATTTGCTGTGGACAGGAAAGCAGATACCCTGAACTTGCTGGAAAGTTGCTCTCTCAAAAAGGCCTTCTTTGACCTTGTCACCTAAAATAGCATCCCCCCCGCCACACACACACAAACTCTGTACCCCTCACACTGCTTGGTTATCCTTTGTGCTACTTATTACTCCTTGACATCATGTGACATGTTGGTTTCTCTTCTGTGGTTTGCCTTCTGCATTAGAATACAAGTGCTAGGAGGGCCAGGGCTCTGTCTGTTTAGTAGAGCTCAGTATCCCATAACTAGAATGTGACCTGGCTCAGGGTAGACTTTTCGTATGTGCTTATGGAATGAGTAACAATGATAGTGAGTAAGTTTCCCTTTTCTTTTTTTCTTATCAAGGTATAACTTGCATGTAGTAAAATATACCCACCTTAAGTGTTTGACCCAATGTGGTGATGGATGCACCCCACCCAGACCAAGATAGCATTTCCAGCACCCACCCAGCAGACCCCTCCTGGTCAGGACCTCCTCCAAGAGATAACCACTCTTCTGACTTCTGTTGTCATTGATTAATTTTGCCAACTCTTGAAGTTCATGTAAATGGAGTCATGTTGTTTATGCTCATAAATCTCAGCCTTTTTTTTTTTTTTTGGCGGTGCTGGGGATTGAACCCAGGGCCTTGTGCTTGCAAGGCAGGCACTCTACCAACTGAGCTATATCCTCAGCCCAATCTCAGCCTTTTTAACATTATATCTGTGGGATTCATCCATGTGCTGTGTTGGAGCAGTTCCTGCTTTATCATTGCTTATAAGATCCACTGCAATATGTCTAATCCATTCTTTCTACTCATATGTGGTTTGCCTCCAGGTTTGGCTATTATAGAAAACAAGTTTGGAGAAAGTTCCTACAAGGCTGTGTGAGTAAAAGGCGTGGATTTGAGGGCAACTATTTTGGATAGTTTTCCTTGTTACTCCATTTTGTCAGTCATAACTGTGCCCTTTCTTCATGCTACTTCAGGGTTCTGATTTATACTTGGGCCTGTGATGTCTACCTGGAGCTAAATCAAATGTGCAAAACCCCTCCTTTGACTGGTGGTGGAGGAAACCCATATTCCTGCTGGTTCACCCCAATGTAACAGTGGTCCACTTCACCTTTTGAATATAGCTCTGAGGCTAATTTTTAGAAGGGACAAGTTTTCCTTTTTCTCTTCTCCCTCTCCCCCTTCCTAATCTGGTGGCGGTGAACATGATTACCCTGAGTTATCTGTGCTCCACAAGAAGATGATATCTGCCAGAGGATCTAGGAAGTGAATATCTCCCAAATTAGCAACTGAATGTTAACACACCAACAGGGCTCTCTGGGACCCCCTGGGATCCCCTGTCAGGGCACACCTGGAACATGGCCTTTGAATAGCTAATCTCCTTCTTCCTGCTGATGGGCAGAATCACAATCTTTGGGACAGGAGTCCCTGTGTTCCTTCTTTGCTAGCAAAGCAATAAAACTTTTTCCTTTTCTCAAAACCATGTCCTCATTATTGAATTGGCATGGGGATGAGGACCAAGGACCGAGCTTTCGGTTACAACAGGACATAGAAGCAGAATGCTGGTCACCTATCCCTTCTGATACCCTTCCCTTCGTTTCCTCTTTTGTCCTTGCTTTTTGTTCGTGTTCTGCTAACTTCCTCCACTAACTGGGGACGCCTTTGGGTCTAATGTGTTTTATAGCAGTGGTTCTTAGCCATGGCTACACTTTATAATCACTTGGGGAACTTTTAAAAATATTTATGCCTGGGCTTCACTCCAACGCAATTAAATCAGCATCTCTGGATGGGCGGGAGGGGGGGCAGGTATCAGTATTTTTGAAGAGCTCTCCGGTGATTCTAACAAGCAGCCAAGTTTGAGAACCATTGCAGGCCACAGCATATCCTAGAAAATAGTGTCAACATGTAGAATCAACTCACTTCCTTTCCCCCCATCAGGCAGAACAAGTTTGTTTCTATATATCTTATCAGATGGGATTCTTTTAAATGCTGTCCACTTTATAAATTTCAGGGAGCAATTTGTATAAAAACTGCTTAGAAACGGGGACATCAAGGAATGTGGCTTTTCTACCATGGTAGTCATTTCATGGTGTCTAGAGCATATTAGTTAAAATTTGGATCATGCATGACAGTTTAGATCCCTCATTTAAACCCCAGGCTATGGCAGGGATGCCTTACCTACCATTGAGTAGATATTTCTGTAAAACCATTGTGATCTTTTTACAGTGAACACCATGTATAAGCAGACTTTGCTCCACTAGGTTACAAGTATTAGGAGGTCAGAGTTCACGGGGTGGTGGCGGGGAGTGCCGGCAGTACTCTGGGGATTAAACCCAAAGATGCTTTACCCCACTGAACTATATCCCTAATCCTTTTCTTTTTCAAAATTTTTAAAATTTTGAGACAGAGTCTAACTAAGTTGCTAAGGGTCTCATAAAGTTCCCTAGACTGGCCTTGAACTTGTGATTTTCCTGCCTTAGCCTGCTAGGTGAGCCCCTATTACAGGTGTGCACCTCCACAACCAGCCAGAGTTCATTTTTAAAATCATCTTTTTCCTGACAATGCCCAACTCTGTTCCCTCTACTGCAGCTAACATTTACCAAGCACTTTCTATTTTTGGTATTTTCTGCTCAGCATTTACAACTCAATCAATCCTCACTATAACAACAGCAGTCTGAGCATTCCTCTGTTATGCTCTGTTGTAAGCTCTTTAAATGTGTTCATTCATTTACTCCTCTCAACAACCCTACAAATTTAGTTTTTATTATTATCCCCATTTTATAGGTTAAGAAACTGAGGCACAGGCCAGATGTGGTGGCTCATGCCTGTAATCTCACAGGCTCAGGAGGCTGAGGCAGGAGGACTGCAAGTTCAAAGCCAGCCTCAGCAATTTAGCAAGGCCCTAAGCAACTTAGCAAGACCCTGCCTCAAAAAATAAAGAGTGCTGGGGATGTGGCTCAGTGTTTGAGCCTCCCTGGGGTTTAATCCCTGGTACCAAAAACAACAACAACAACAACAACAACAACAAAGAAAAAACAAAGAAATGGAGGCACAAATTGGTTAAGTACCATGCCAAGGCCTCACAGATGGTAAGTGGTAGAGCTAGGATTCAAGCAGTACAGCCTCAGAGGCTACTTCCTTATCATCCAACCCATGATTCTCAAATTTTTATGTGCATGAAAGCCACCTGGGGAATCTTGTTAAAATGCAGATTCTTACTCAGTAGGTGGGGTGAGGGTTGGCCTAAGAGTCTGCATTACTAACTAGCTCACACATGGTGTGGCTCCTGCAGATTGAGACTACTACATTTTTGAGAAGCAAAAACAAAGCCTATGAAATAATTATTATTAATTGTCCTCATTTTGAGGTGAATATTCTGAGGCTCAAAGAGGATAGTGAGTTCACTGACTTCTCCCAGCACTTAGTGCTTAGAATTCCTGCAGTTGTGTTTCAAAGATGATTGCTTAACTACTATGTTTGGGGGCTTGGTAAATGGCTATTGAATAAATAAACTGACAATCAGCACCATGGCCAATAGACCACCATTGTATAGTCAAAGGTTGAAATGTGATGAATAAAACCCAAGTAATTATATACCTTTCATCGGTCCTTTTTACACCTTGGAATTCAACCTAGTAGCAACCATTATTTTCACCATGGTTTCTCACTGATGGCCTTAAACAGGTTGCTGTTGTTGCTTAACCCTGCTGTTAGGAGGAAAGAAAAAGGAAATAACTCAACAAGTTTTTGTTAGCAATATCATTCTGTGTGTCTATTTATTATACTGCCTTTGCTTTTAAGAAAGTAGCACAGACCTGGCATCTGGCTCACATGAATATTTCCTTTTCCATTGTCTGAACAGCAATACCAATAAATAGAGAAGGAATACTACTCACAAATAATTCCACAACCTAAGTTTTTGTAATCAACAAAAGGATTTATTTTCCACTTTTTGGATGAAAGGAAAGATTTCCATCACTAGCCTCAACGCAATTGTGCAAGGCACAAGATTCGGGTTCGCAGCACCCCCCCCCATGTGTCCTGAGGTCACAGATTTCTCCATGAGGGGCCTTGGGAGAACAAGACCTATCAAAATAAGAATCAAGTGTCAGGTTCCCTGCAACAGTTCAAGCATTAGTATTCTAGGAAGATTGCCTAGCTTGCCTAAGGCCCCAGGTTCAATCCCCAGAACCACACCAAAAATAAATAAATAAATAATCCACGAAGAACTCTACCCATTCCCACCATTCTGAATAATGTTTTCCAACCAGATAATGTATATATGTGACAGAGTCTTTGCCTAGGAAACAATTTATTTACTTATTAGATTATTTAAAGAGATACTTCTGGTTCAGAGAACTAGAGGGAACAAAGTGTGTAATATAAAATATGTAACTCCTAAAAATATGTGACTTCACCTAACAGAAATCAGGGGTGAAATGCTAGTGTCTCTACATTGTAATGGGATCCAATATTAAGAAAAGGACTTCTGGCTGGATATTACTGACTGTCATTCTGTAGAAATGTCAGGGAGGTACTGGTTTGTCTCATTGATTACTGCTAGGAATAGCAAACCTGACCTGGCTGTACTCATTTCACGAATTTATTCATTCAGTTATTCAGTAAAGTGGTTTTTTTCTTTTTTTCTTTTTGATGCTGAGGATTGAACCCAGGGCTTTGCACGTGCTAAGCATGCACTCTATCACTTAACAACACTCTCCACTTCAGTGAAGACTTTTGAATGCTACTGGGCTAGGTACTCTGGGGGGCACCAAAGAACATGAAATATAGTCTCTGCCCTTAAGGAATTCACACAATTACTGGGGTTTCAATACAAACCCGAACAAGGTTACCAGTTAGAGATTGTATGTGACAAGGATAATGCAAATGGTACATGGAGTCATAGAGCAGTGTTGGACCAGCCTATAAACATCATCTGGGGATTTAAGATTCAGATGCTTACTGGGCTCTGTGGCACATGCCTGTAATCCCAGCTACTTGGGAGGCTGAGGCAGGAGGAACGCGAGTTCAAAGCCAGCTTCAGCAACTTAGGGGGGCCCTAAGCAACTTAGTGAGACCTTGTCTCAAAATAAAAAATAAAAAGGGCTGGGGGTGTGGCTCAGTGGTTAGGCACCCCTGGGTTCAATCCCCAGTACCAAAAAGAGAAAAAGTAAAGAAGGGGCTCTCTGAAGGCCACACTGAAGAACAATATCCCAGAAACTTGCTTCTTTGACCCTGCTACATCCAAGGTTCTTTGGGGCCATCACCTTTCAGGAGACCATAAGGCATTTATCAAGTCACTCATTTGGCCTTGAGTTGTAACTTCACAGAAATATATGGAAAATATAATGATGCAGGTTGGTGTTTGTGTTTGTTTTAATGGTGTCACACTTTGCAGATACCACATGTGGCCTTGTGCCTCTATTTCTGTTCCTGACACTGAATTGCTGAAACGGGTTGAGGAGAGCATCATTTGAAAACAACCACGAAGGGGGGCTCTATTCCTGGTGATGAGTGACTCAACTCCTTACCCCTCCTACCCATGCCACCCTGTGTTCATTTCCCGGTGTCATTATAACAAAGTACCACACACTGTGTGTGTGTGGGGGGGCTTAAATATCAGAAATATATTGGCTTATGATTCTTGTGACCAGAAGTCCAAGATCGAAGTGTCAGCAGGTTTGGTTCCTCTTCAGAGCTATGAGAGGAATCTGTTCCCTGCTTTTCCTGGTGTTTTGGTAGCCATCTTTGGCCCAAGTTCCTTGACTTTGTAGATTTCTATCTGTGTCTTCACATGAAGTACTTCCTATGTGTATATCTGTCTCTGTGTTCCTCTTTTCATAAGACAGGCATTAAGACCCTCACTAAAGGGGCTGGGGATATAGCTCAGTTGGTAGAGTGCTTGCCTCACAAGCACAAGGCCCTGGGTTCAATCCCTAGCACCACAGAAAAACAAAACAAAGACCCTCACTAAAGACCTCATCTCAACTTGATCATATATTGTCCAGTAAAGTGATAATCACAAATACTAGAGGTTAGAACTTTAACCTCTAGTTAACCTTTTGAGAGGACAAGACTCAACCCATATTCCAAATCTTCCCTTCCCTTTTTCTGGAACCTTTCCTTTCCATCTCTTGATCCCAGAGGCCATGCTCCAGTCATTTAACTCTCAACTGCAGTAGAATTTGATGGGGAAGTTGAGTCATTTCAAGAAAAGTTTTAGCCAGGTGTGGTGGCGCATGCCTGTAATCCCAGCAGCTCAGGAGGCTGAGGCAGGAGGACTGTGACTTCAAAAAGCGAGACACTAAGCAACTCAGTGAGACCCTGTCTTTAAATAAAATACAAAATAGAACTGGGGATGTGGTTCAGTGATAAAGCACCCCGGGTTCAATCCCTGGTACAAAAAAAGGTTTCATCCTCATATTCTGCTTGAACAGATAATTGTATACAACAGTATATGAGATGAGAAGCAGGAACTAAACTGTATGCCTATATTTAATCTGGTGCGTGAGATTCTGAGTTTGAATGAAAAAGAGCAGAATCAAGACAATAATAATTATTATAATTATTACCAGTATTATCATTTATATAGCACTTGCACACAGATTCTCATTTGGAAGTACATCCCTCTCTGCTAGTGATCAAGAGCTCTTTCTCATCTGCTTTTGCTCTATAAGTTCTCCTTGAGGATATTTCCTGACAAAATTATGTGGAGAAAACCCTTTATTCAGAGATGTAACCAGAATTTTCCTAAATTTATCAGAGTTCATGTAACAATGAAACAAAACCCAAGCAAGGGGAGGAAAACAATAAGTGAGACTGTGAAGAAATATAAAATGAGATTTAAAATTCATAATTCAGTGTATGTGGGGGGTGTTAATGCACTTACAAGTATGGGTTTAAAATTTAGCTGAGCCAAGTTATTTTTAGAGTATATGGTCATAATTTGGTAATATACCTTATTAGTAAAAAATCTGCTTTTTTTGTTTGTTTGTTTCCTCTTTGGGATTGAGGGTTTGACCTCAAGGGCACTTAACCACTGAGCCACATTCCCAGCCCTTTTTATTTTTTATTTAGAGACAGGGCTGGCTTTGAACTTGTGATCCTCCTGCCTCAGCCTCCTGAGCCACTGGGATTACAGGCATTCACCACTGAGCCCAGCTCACAATCTGCTCTTGATCAAATGTTAAGACTGTTTCTTCTCACTCAGTGGAAATTTCCTCTTACCCTATTTTCCCTGGAAATGGAAAACAGCTGTGCAGAACCTCCATTCAGCTCTCTGTTCTCGAATACTCCTCTTTGCTGCATCCAACTCCTCTCCTTTGTTTATCTCAGTCTGTCAAGAAGTTCCATTCATTTCCTCAGAATATTTTCCTCCCTCAGTGTGGACTTCTCTGTCCTCACAAAAGCACTGCTCACACTGTCACTCCTGCCTGGAATGCCTTTGCTTCTTAATTATCTGCCAAAATGTATCCCTTCTTTCTTCCAGACTTGACCAGGGAGAGAGTTCTTGAGTACACATGGGAAGGCCTCAAATGGGGAAGCCCCTAGGAAGGCAGGTAAACAAAGACTCAGGTGACACATCCTGGTTTTCTCCTCTTATCTCCAGAGCCCCCATAGTCTGACACCTCTGAGTCATCGTTATTGACCAGTTGGAGTTTTCTGGAACTGTACTCCCCTAAGACCCAGCTGATTTCTAAGATGAAATAGAGAGTATGAAGTCTCCAGTGAAGGAAGGATCCAAGGCAAAAGAGCAGATATTCTTGGAGTCTCAAATGTGGGAAGACAACCAGTACCACTTGGCTACTAGAGGATTAAACTGTTTCTAAGTAAAAGGAGACAGATAATCGGTCTGTAATGGAGTCAGTGAATTCCAAATACCAAGTTACTAACAGGTCTGGGGAAATGGGTTCAGCTCCAGAGTCTACATGATGTTACAGAAGCTGGGCGAGTTGCAGAGAAGTTCCAAAGACTTTTAAGTCCAGTATAACTTAGACTTGGGGCACCACTCTGGTTCAGACTCCTCCCTGCCTGATGCAGTTTGTTTTTTATTTTTACTTTTGGCAGGGATGGTATCAAATCCAGTGCCTTCCATATGCTATGCAAGCGCTCAACCACTGAGCCAAATCCCCAACCCCAACCCCAACCATGCAGTTTGCTTTTTTGTTGTTGTTGTTGTTGTTTTGTTTTTTTTGTTTTTTTGTTTTTTTTTTTTGAACCAGGGATTGAACTCAGGGACACTCGGCCACTGAGCCACATCCCCAGCCCTATTTTGTGTTTTATTTAGAGACAGGGTCTCACTGAGTTGCTAAGGGCCTCGCTAAGTTGCTGAGGCTGGCTTTGAACTCGCAATCCTCCTGACTCAGCCTCCCAAATCGCTTGGATTACAGGCGTGGGCCACCACGCCCGGCCCATGCAGTTCTTAATTGCTGGTGGCCCCACTTCTAGAGCCAGAAATCCCAGCACTCCTATGGCTATTTTTCTTTCTAGTGCCTCAGGAAACTTGGAATTAGGACCAACACTGTACAACTGACCGTGAGACCATGATCAGGACTGGGAAATTCAGCTACTTTTCTCAGTACTTTCATCCCAGAGATGACAGCCATGTGGAACTTTGTAGTGAGGTCTTGGCTCCAGAAAAGTTATCTGGCTCCTTACCTATTCACTAACAATGAACCCCACATTCCTGGCTTAGAGGGATATCCCTTCCAAATCTAAGTGGCCCTTTGCCATCACATTCACTCTCCTCTCCTGAGCACACTTCTGGAATAACCCGAAGGATTGGGGAAGTGACAGCTCATAATTTCTCAATGGAGATCACAGCCTAGTTACTGAAGCATCCATAGTGCCCCCATCTCATTTATGTTCAAATTAAGAAACATTTAACACAAGATTTCATCCTTTCCAGATTGTACAAATCCAGATTTGCATATTTTTTCCCTTATCCTTCTCCTGCCAATATTTCCCTCCTCAGGAAACCTACAATATTTGTATGTCCCTGCCCTTCTTGTCAAGTTATATATCCCTTGACATGCACTAGTTTTTTTTTTTTTCCCAGAGCTTTACACAGTATCTGATGGACACACAGAACTATTGCTTGACAAGTGATTTCAAGATATTTGGTTGATTCTAAAGGACATCAGTTCTGAAGTCTTTCTGTAGTTGCAAGCATTAAGTTTCAGAAAAACCCTCTGCTAAAGAAAATTCTAGTTAAAGGTCACCTTTATGGTGGAAATAAGTGTTGGCAGATCAATGACAATCCATTACAAATATTTTTACATTCACTGAAGTAAAACATTAAAACTGGCATTCTAAATAAAGAGAATATCAATAACATTTTATCATCTTAAATTGATAACGGTTGGTTATTTTTTTCTATTTTCTTCAGCTTCCTTGAGAATTGTTTCTACTCTGCTATTTCAGTGAAATGATTTGGTTTTGTTGCAGAAAATATTAATTTGTTGAAAGATAACCGTGGAATGTCTCAGTCCAAATGTTCAGTCTTCAACGGTTCTATGATGAGGTAGTTGACCTTGAACTCCCTGTGGTTGACCTTCATGAACCACCATACCCCAGAGATGTGAAGGCACTTAGAAGCTTGAGATGGAATAAGCCGTGTTGATTCTGATCCAGCTCAGCTTCTGTTCCACCCCACTTATCTGGTAGCATACCCTTGACTCTGGTCCCATAGCTTAGGTCAAAGCACCAACTGTCAGCTCCTTTAATACATGTGTCTCAGGTACTCCCCTGAGGATAGTTTACAGTTCTGAAGCCTGGGCTGACTCTTATCTTCCTTCATCTTTACCAGGACACCATAGCTGAAGCCTCTCTTCCTCTTTGCCGTCTGTCTTACCCCTTAATGACCTTTTCTAAGAGCCTTACTATCCAAAAGTTGCCTTACCTCCACTTAGCATTTCCTGGAATCATAATTCCTTTTTCTTGCCTCCCCCGACCCCAGTACTTGAGAATGAATCCAGAGGCCTATTACTGAGCTATATCTCTTGCTCTTATTATTTTGACATAGGCTTTTGCTAAGCTGCTAAGGCTGGCCTCAATCTTGAGATCCTCCCTCTTCAGCCTCCCAAACTGCTGGGTTTACAGGCATGCATCACCATGCCTAGCCCATAACTCATTTCTTTCTCTTCCCTTACCCTCCAGGGATTGAAATCAGGGACACTCAACTCAACCCTTAAGCCATATCCCCACTCTTTTTTTATTTTGAAGCAGGTTCTGGCTAAATTGCTTAGGCTGACTTTGAACTTGTGATCTTCCTGCCTTTAACTTCTGGAGTCTCTGGGCTTGCAGGCATAGGCCACTGTGCCTGGCCCCAGCCCATCATTCTTATAATGGTGGAAAGGTGTCAGA
The DNA here is from genome assembly GCA_020662805.1 of Glaucomys volans. Taxonomy (NCBI): domain Eukaryota; kingdom Metazoa; phylum Chordata; class Mammalia; order Rodentia; family Sciuridae; genus Glaucomys; species Glaucomys volans. Next base: position 550,196 of record JAJEJO010001421.1, read on the forward strand.
ATTATGTGTACATAGGAAGAGCTCAAGCTGAGGAGAAACCTGTGTACTTTAGAAGGAAGAATTTTCAATGTTCTCATGTTGCTATTTTAACTGGTTTTACAACCTGCAACTTGTAGATCACTTCCTTTCTCTGAAATCAGTAAGGATTCTCTGTTCCCTCTCTGGCACCTCCCAAACAAGAATGTCATGTTAATCATGATTTTGCAAGAAGAGGGACTTCAAGTCACGTATTTTCTTTGCAAATTCTAACCCACTCTTGGAAGTTCATACTACACTGAGAAATCCTACACTGAAAAAAAAAAAACTTTTAAAATCTAGTATTTCCCAAGTATTTAACCACAAGAATCTCCCTGTCCTTTCCTCTCCTACTAATTATCTGTTATCATCTGGTGACAGAATTTTGTAAACACATGATTAACAGGTGAATTGTATACTTTTTCATGTCTTGCAAGCCTGCCACAAATGGATGAGTTTCTCTATTCAACCTGAACATTATCTCCCTCCTTCACAATCTGTTGTATTGGTGTCCATTTGCTCTATTTGAGGTGCTCCAGCCTTTGTGCATGCTATTTTACCTACCTTTTACCCTTAATTTTAGGCACATTTTATGTTCCCAATCTTGTGTGAAGCCTTTTCTGACTTCTCCCTTCTCTGACTGCATATTCTCTGTCTCGGGTTCTGCACCAGATTAAGACCAAATGTTGCTGTCACAAACGTGCATTCCCATAAGGCATGGGCATTTTCCATCAACAGCGCTATTTCTCCTTAGTTCCTTTCAAGGATATAAAAAAAATTCACCAAATAGCCAGGTGTCATGGTGCATGCCTGTAGTCCCAACTGCTCAGGAGGTGGGAGGTTCGCCTGAGCCCAAGGAGTTCAAGACCAGCCTAGGCAACATAGCAAGACCACCATCTCAAAAACAACAAAACTAAATACCTCTTCATTGATTGATGGGTAACAAGGATGCTAAGAAATAGCAACTTTTGACAGGCATTTTTCTGCATTGAGTGTAGTTTCATTAACAATGTACTGTTAAAGTTCTTCCCTGAGAATGTACCTATACTGTATTCACCTCCCCAAAAGTCCAATACATATGTTGTACTTTATTTATTTAGTTTTTGCAGTGCTAAGGAAAGAACCCAGGGTCTTATGTGTGCTAGGCAAGCACTCTTAACACCGAGCCGCATCCCCAGCATGAATGTTGTGGGTTTATTTTTTCAAATTCAACAAGAAGTGACTGCTTTGAAATTTCATAATGACTCAGTGCCTGGGAACACTTGAATTCTCCTGGACCAGTCATACTATAGGTGTAAACTGAGGATCTTGTCCCTTCAGGGTCTATAGTAGAAGATGAACTATGAACATAATGCAGACTTATGTTTCCTGTGTCCTCAGAGTTATGTAAATAACCCTACTTCCTTTATTAACTGAAAAACTGTCATCAGTTTGCTTTTCAGGTCATTCTCTGTCCACTGAGTGAAATTCAATAGTCCTTGAAAATTCAATCTTCCCCGGTCTACTCTCGAGATCATTGTTTTAAAAAGTTGCTCTTTTTTTTTTTTTGTGGTACTGGGGATTGAACCCAGGGCCTTGCGCATGCAAGGCAGGCACTCTACCAACTGAGCTATATCCCCAGCCCAAAAATTGCTCCTAAAAGCATCGATTTTTCAAGAGCAATAGGAAGGCTATTAGGTTTGGGGTTTATTTTCCTGTATGCCTTTGGAACTGTCCAGTTATTGTTTATTATATGATTTATTTTTATTAACTGGATTTTCATTTTTAAAAGTAATGCATGCACTCAGCAAGAGCAAAAGCAAAACCACACCCAAATGTACAAACAGATGTAAAATGAGAGGTATGACTTCCTTATGCCTCAGACTCTCAGTCTCTAGTTCATCCCCATAGGCAATCAATTTAACCTACTTCTTCTGAATCTTTTCAGGAACATTTGAATTTTTGTGGATTTTTTCTTTTTTTTTTTTGTCTTTGTGGAACCAGGCATTGAACTCAGGGACCCTCAGCCACTGAGCCACATCCCCAGCCCTATTTTGTATTTTATTTAGAGACAGGGTCTCACTGAGTTGCTTAGGGCCTCGCTAAGTTGCTGAGGCTGGCTTTGAACTCGTGATCCTCCTGACTCAGCCTCCCAAGTTGCTTGGATTACAGGCGTGCGCCACCACGCCCGGCTTCCAGGAACATTTTAAACATATCCATGAATATGCATGTGTGAATGGAGCATGTGATGCATGCTCCATGCACACTGTTTTTTATTTGACCATATATATTAGGGACCTTTCCACATCCACACATACAGACCTACTTTATTCTTTTCATGGCTATTTCATCATGTGGATGCACTACACTTCATTCAGTAAGCTGTATCAACAGGCATTTTGGTTGTTTCTGGTCTTGCCATGGTATACAACACTGCAGTGAGTAAGTCATCTATCTTTGTATACTTGGGGAAAAATATTCACTGGGATTTTTTAATATTAATATTAATTAATAGTGTTAATATTAATTTTTTTGTGGTGTTTGGGATTGAACCCAGGGCCTTGTGCTTGCAAGGCAAGCACTCTACCAACTGAGCTATATCCCTAGCCCAATATTAATATTTAATAATTTTCAATTTATTTTAAAGTTCTTTTTAGCTATACTCCACATGACAGTGGAGTATATTTTGACATATTTATACAAACATGGAGTACATCTTATTCAGATTAGTATCCTAGTCTTGTGGTTGTACATGATGTGGAGATATTAAGATAATTTTTGAGCTGGGCATGATGGTTCACGCCAGTAATCCCAGTGACTCAGGAGGCTGAGGCAGAAGGATCACAAGTTTGAGGCCAGTCTCAGCCACTTAGTGAGACCCTAAGCAACTTAGTGAGACCCTGTCTCAAAAATAAAAAAATAAAAAGGGCTGGGAATGTAACTCAGTGGCAAAACAACCCCAGATTCAATCCCCAGCACCAAAAAAAAGAAAAAAAAATTTTTTTTTTGATCAATGTTGCCAAATTGCCCAAAGAGGCATCACCTGTTGCCTCTCCCTCCCTCATCAGAGTATAAGAATGCTCATTTCCCTATCAGTTGCCTCTGCTAAAAATTTAACTTACCCATTTTTGCCACTCTGCCAGAATAAAAAATGCTATCATTTTAATTTGCTTGTTTCTGACTATGAAGATAATTTTTGCATATGGTTTAAATTTTTTGCATATCATTACATGCACATTCCTTGTTTGAGTCTTTGTCCATTGAATTGCTCTTCTTTTTTTCTAATTAGTTTGTGAAATTCTAAATATTAATATCATCTATTATATTTTGCCAAAATATATAAGATCATTCCTCTGTGTTTTCTTCTGTTACAACTTTTATGGTTACTTTACTGATGCTTAACTATTTTATCCATCTGGAAATTATTTTATTACACTAAATGATTATAAAAATAATATCTTTGAACACATTTTAATTCCTGTAAGAACAGAGGCTAAATTTCCTTGGGGGCTGTTATACTCCTAGTGTCTAATATATCAATTTAGTATCAACTGTGGTCAAAATATAATCAGTAGCAAATTTCCAACATTTTCTTAGCTCTGCTAAGATTCTTAGCTCTCAGAAGATTCTCTAACCTGCCGTTTATGAGAGATAATAGATCACAGCACACTTTACTGCAACATCATCATTTGGGCCACAGTGTTGGAGGTGATGGTGATGGTCAGGGAGTCAGCCTTGACCCTGGTCTCCACTGCTTCCTCCTTACTGTGCTCAGCCTTAGGTAATCCAGACAAGTGTATCAGCTCACATTCACCACCTTCCTGTGAAGCCCATGTGTGATCTGGCTACCTTCCAACTATCTCCATGTGGAGGAAACACACACTATTGTATGCCAGTCAGTCTGGGGGCACTGAGGAGAAGGAATACCATAGAAAACTGGAAGGTTCTTTGACTAGTAGTTACCATGCAGTGTCATGTGCAGATACCCTGAGTTGAAGCTCACCTGTACCATTTGTTTAGAGTCTGGAAGAGACAACCACATGGGACTGAGTGAACTTCAAAACACTGTTATTAGTTATGTTTTGTTGTTTATTTTGTTTTGTAGTTGATTTTTCTTGCTAATTAGAAATTGAACCCAGGGGTGCTTAACCCCTAAGCCACATTCCCAAGCCCTTTTTATTTATTTATTTATTTTTGAAACAGGGCCTCACTAAATTGCTGAGGCTGGTCTTGAACTTGCAGTCTTCCTGCCTCAGCCTCCCAAATTGCTGGGATTATAGGCGTGAGCCTGTTTTTTAAAATTATTATTATTATTATTATTATTATTATTATTATTATTATTTTGCTGTGCTGGAGATTGAACCCAGGGACTTTATTATTTTTAAATACATATGAATGTCCTTAAATCTCCGTGACTCACAACAGCAACATTAATGTTTTTCTCATTTGGGGGGCAGCTCTGTGTGGATTTAAGTGGTTCCATGTGTGTTCTCACTCTCATTGTTGCCTGAATCATGTTCTCATGACAAATGCAGAAGCTCCAAAGGACAAATCAAACCAAAGCACCATATTGAGCTCACCAAGGTCAAGTCACTAAAAAGGCAAAAGCCTGCCCATGATAGAACACAACATAGGGTACTGGGAAAGATAAGGGGTTAGGATCCTGACTACACTGGGATGGCAGACACTGTTGGATTCTTACTAAAAAACCATTTATCTCCTCTTGGTGGTGGACCCAGTGCCCACGGTAGAGACTCACAGTGCCAAATATTTTTCCAGCTTCCCTTATAGCTGGAGGTATCCGCGTTGCACAGTTCTGGCCAATCAGACATAAGGAGAAGTCTTCTGGGTACGCCTGAGAGTTTTCAAACGTCATTTCCTGTTTGAGCAAATCATTTAATTTCTTAATACCTCGGTGTTCTCATCTACAAATTGAGGCTAAGAATAATTCACAGAGTTGTTATATTAGTCAGTTTTTGCTTTGTAACAAACAATCTCAAGTTTCAGTGGCTTTCAGTAACATATTGATTTTTCTTGCTAATTAGGTCTGCATGTCATCATGGGTGTCTCTGCTTCAAGCTATGGGTAGGTTTCAGCTCAACTCCATTGCTTCAGAACAATACAGATGTTATCAACTCTTTTGAAGCTTCTTATGTAACTAAGATTCCTTTGACCAAAGCAATTCACATGACCAACGCCAATCAGTAGGGGACAAATAGATGCTCCAGCTGCAATGGGAAACACCTTGGTTACATGGCAAAACTATGGATATATAATCCTATTACAGTAGAATGAAGTCATTGAACAATTTTCCAGCCTCTCACCTTCTAGGTGTGTGAACCTAAGCAAGTCACTAGCAAACCTTAGTCTCTTCATATTCAAGATGGCGATGAGCCCTTCTCTCCAGGTTGGTGTGAAGATTAGTCATAAGCCCTCTGCCTTTGGAGACCCTAAACAAAAGATAGCCCTCCACTCCCACCCAAGAAGTCTGATTGTTTACTAAATGAGCTTCTCTCAGAAGACAGTTGTATGATTTAATGCTGGCATTCATTGAGGTTCATGATGGGAAGTCACTGAGACAATGGCTCCCTGGGGAAGGAGGCAAACCATTTATTCACTAAGTAGGTATTCATTGAATACCTGGAATCATTATTTCAAGGTCATTTTCATGCTTCAATAAACTGTATTTTTTTTTCTCTTTTTGGCAAATGACCCTTAATTCATTCTGACAAGATCAGTGTCGATTTTGACTTACAAGCTCCCTCTGCTGGAGCAAATTAGCATCCTTGTTCTTAAGACTTAAAGACGCTTTGCCTTTAATTGAAAGCAAATGTAATAAACAAATTGCTGCATTGCTAGACTGTCTTCATATAATGTTTCTGCTACTGTGTCCTAAAGTTACCGGTCACAGAAGTATAATACCAACTGGGACTTTGTAGTTTTTCAAAGCAGAGCCTTTCAAAGGCACCGGTTTTAAAGAATTTGCCAGAGATGTGAATTGTTAATAATAAGCAGGTTCTCAGTTCCTGTGAGTAATGCCCTTGTTACTTCAGTTCTAACCTTCTCCGTTTTGGAACATCTGGGAGTACTATGGGAAGGCTGTGATGGGCCTATTTAGAGGTGCTTGCTAAAAGGAAATTATCCTGAGTCACCAGGTTTGTTAGGTTTTGTAGGTAGACTATAATTTTCCATAGAAAAAATGAGGATGAATGCAAAATCAACACTTCCCCTGCCATGAGGAACTGCCTGTTCTCTAGACATGCACATCCTCAAGGCTATCAAAATGAGATTTCTGTTAATTTACAAAATAAAGTCATTATTAATTGTGGAATGTTCATGGAGTTTCACTTTATTTCTGGCTTGGCAGAATTCCATGCTTGTCACTTTCTCCTTTCCTACCTCTTCTTATTCTTTTTTTTTTTTTTTAAATTTAAATGACTTAGTAGAGTGTTCAGTGAATTCTGAATTAAGCAATTCAAAGAAGCTTCTATCTGATAGTATAGAGAGGAATCTCACAATAACACTGACTCCCATCTATGTGAATTCATGGTAGCAATTCCATTTCTGCCATAGCTAAAAATGGTGATCTCCTGTAGCTTTGGAACTCAAAGGATGGTCTGAATCATCACCACTAGTATCACTTGGGAAGTCGTTAGCAATGCAGAATCCCAGGCCAAACATCAGGCCTACTGGTTCAGATGCTGCACTCCAACAAGATTGCCAGGGAATTGGCATGCACGTAACAATTTGAGTAGCACTGGTTTAGAGGAAGGGGAAAGAACACAGTAATGCCAACACTAAGGTAGGCAATAGTGCTGGCACGTAGACTGCCGTAGCCAGGAATGCCTTACTACTGCATTCCAGTGAGGTCTATGAGTAATACCCATGGGCGCAGGGCCAGCCCCACCCATTAGCTTTATAACACTGGGCAGTGAACCCACAGCCCCTGCCCTGAAATCAGAGCTTACTATCCTTCAGGCTGGGGTTTACTGACTTTGACCTCATGAACTCTGACTTCCTGCACCTACTTGTCTATCCCTCCATTGACTTGGCTGACTGATCTGGCTTCCATGATATAGTTAACTTATTGGCTGGTTGTCATTGGTCCAAACTCCTAATTTCTGTGCCTTTCCAGCTGGGATACAGCCAAGCTTAAGTGATGACACATCTTACTGTTGAAGCAGTATTTTACCAGGGCCTACAGGTCTTCAGTAGTAAAAGTCTTAGATTAGTCACAGCTTTTAAAATTGCAGGCAACAGAGAATCAACTTAAAGTAGCTTAATATCAAGGTGGGGGAGCAAGGGTCACCAATATGGGTCAAATATCATGTCCCTCCCAATATGGCATTGCACAAAAGACAGAACATCACTTTAGGGTCTTCCTGCATTGAATGCATAAGCTGAATCAAATCATGAGGAACATCCAGACTGAGGGATATCTTGTAATATAAATTGCCCATACTTTTCAGAAATTTCAGTCAGGGGGAAGAAAGAAAGGAAAAGCTAAGGATCTCGTCCAGATTAATGAAGTCTGAAGGTACGTGACAATTAAATGCATTGTGTGATTCTGGATTAGCTCCTGTGGCAGAAAGTGAAATAGCTTTTAAGGGACATTTTCAGGATTATTGGAAAAGATGGAAATTAGATAATGGTATTATATCAATGTTAAATTTCCTGATTTTGATAGGGGCACTGTAGTTAGGTAAAGAGATTGTGTTTGTTTCAAGGACAATACTGAAGTTCTGGATAAAGGAGCCTCCCAAATAGAATGAAACACAAATGTGGCAAAATGTTAACAGAAGATAACTATGGGCAAATGGTTTATGGGAATTTCTCTACTATTCTTGTGAGTCTTTGGAATTATATACTAAAAATATATAAAAATAAAAGGGGAGTTTTTAGCAGACTACTGGGAAACTTCACAGAATGAAATGAAGAGATGTAATAAGAGTCAGGGTAGTGGACTGGGGATGTAGCTCAGTGGTAGAGCACTTTCTTAGCATGCCCAAGGGCCTGGGTTCAATCCCCAGCACCACCAAAAAAATAAATAAATAAAGACTTAGGGTAGTGTGGGGGACCTTCTGAACTGGAGTGAAGGCTTCATGCTACTGGAAGAAACTAGATCCAAATAAGCTTTTTCTCTTTCTCTCTCTTTTTTTAATGTGGTGCTGGGGATTGAACCCAGAGCCTGGTGCTTGATGACGCAGGCACTTTACCAACTGAGCTACATCTCCAGGCCCTCCAAGTAAGCTTCTTTGGGAGTAATAGAAACATGGAACTTTTGAGCAGGAAAGGACTTTTAAAGTCCTTGAATATCTCCACATGATGGATGAGAAAACTGAACTTTATACAGCCAAAGCAAGTTGCCCAAGGACTCATAGCCAATTAGTAGTTTCCAACTCCAGCTATTTAGGACTCCTTTTCATACTGGCTTATAAAGGGACTCTCAGGAGCTCCAGTGGTACAGTCCGTTAGCACCTGATACTTAAATATAAGGATCCCCAAAGTTTGTTCTTTTCCTTACACTTTAAGTTAGACTACGAGTTGAAGTAAGGACAAAATTAACATAAATGACAAATATGCTGTAACATGAATATCTACTCTGTGAACAAATACCTAAACATCTCCTCTCAGTAGCATGGTCTTCCCCCAAAAATTTTGCCCTTAAATGTGCATATGAGAAATAAAATGTTTAAATATACAAAAGATCAGTAATTGTCTTTCAATCTTAACTGATATATAAAAATCAGCTAGAAGATTTGAATTTTTTCCCTGTTTCATCTGAGTGGGTACATTCTATCTTTTTCCATGGCATTTTTCTCACTTCATAGAATACAGTGACTCTTGATTGAAAAGGAACACTAATCTAGACTCAATTCTTGGAAATGTCCCTCATGATTTGGAGACTGTGATTGCAGTCCATTTAGAAAGTGTAATATCAGGTAAGGGGGGGGTACCCAGAAGCCATCTAGTCCCACCCATTCCTTTTAAAGGTGAAGTCTGCCTGCAGTTGGTTGCTTCAGCACTCCCTCTTCATTTCTTGCACCTGTTTCACAGTAAGGAACAGTCTTAAACTGAAGTACTATCTATTTGCATATATTGAAATAATTATCATTCAAGCACTTCTGAAATAACAGTATGTTTAGAGAAAGCTGAGTATCCTTTAAATACGCTTCCTATAATCTTCTATTACTTTGGTAGAAAAGGCATTTGTAGTGGTTAGATAGGTTGGGAGCCGAGACTGCCTCGACCAATTACCTGCACGACAGCTTTTTGAAATAGAATGCAAATCCTAGACGAAGGCTCCTAGGTGGTGGAGCGCAAAATTAAAAATGTAGTGGCTTAGTGTGTGGTGAGAAGCAATTAATTTAAAAAAGAATTAAATGTGCCTTCCATCACCTGTGTTAGACATGATCCCAAACAGCTAATGTAAATTTTCAGAGAATATGGATTCCTATAGTTCACTGTGATGACAGTCACTGAACCTACAAAGCTCCATTTTTCACATTGCCAGCACTAATGGAACTCAGATCTCATCTGGTGTTGCAGTATTTGATGATAATTATTTGATTTTCCAACTTCTGAGCTTTGACTTGAATGGCCGTGTCAAAGACAACTGCCAATGATATGGCAGTGTGAGTCTGCTTGGGGATTCTGGCTTGCTTTTTTGCCTTTTTTTTTGGTGTGTGTGTGTGCCAGGATTGAACCCAACTGTGCTTAACTACTGAGTCACAACTCCAGCCCTTTGTATTTTTTGAGATAGGGTCTCACTAAGTTGCTTAGGGCCTCTAAATGCTGAGGCTAGCCTCAAGCTTGTGTACAATCCTCCTTCCTCAGCCTCTCAAGTCTCTGGGATTACAGGCGGGCATCACCACAACTGGTACTGACTTTTTTTTTTTTTTTTTTTTTTTTTTTTGCGGTGCTGGGGATTGAACCCAGGGCCTTGTGCTTTCGTGGCAGGCACTCTACCAACTGAGCTATATCCCCAGCCCTGATTTTCTTGATAAAAGAGAATGGATATGGCTGGTGCTGCCCTTTCCTATTTCTTCCTGCCTTGGATGTAAACAGTATCTGGAGTTGCAGCAGCCATTTTGTGCCTATGTGCCAACAGGAGACAAGGAAGAGGGAATTGCATGATACTGTCAGGTATCACAAGTCACTATGCAATGTCAACATTTGACCACATCTGGACTTGTTATATAAGAAAAATGACATGTTTTTTGAGTAAGCCAGTGGAAGTTATATTTTCTATTCAGTATTTCTATTCTGGACACAAATACTTCTGGGGATGCCTTCCCAGCTCCAAAGAACCTCATTTCTCTGTAAAATACTGTCCCATTCCTTCTCTGAGTCTTGGCATCCATGTTGAGCTACTTGGCCCTGTTCCTTCAGCTGGAGTAGTTACAACTAGGTAAATAAACCTGACTGAACCAATTAGATTCTCTCAGGATTTTGAAGTTGGGTTTCAAGTTAATACTGCAGTATGGCTAAAACTGAGAGGCGTGTTAAAAGTTGGAAGGTGAGTGAATGAGTATGTTTGTGTGTGTGTGTGTGATGTTGTGATGGGATGTCACCTTCAGCCATAGAGAAGTAGAGAAAAAAATCCTGTTGAAACTGAAAGAAAGGCAGAGACCTCTGTCATCAAAAGGGAGAACACTACTTGCATCCTGTTGGCTTTCTGGGTCCTAGTTGCTCTCAGATCCCTGGAGCTTTTCAGGCTTCCTTCCAGAATTTGGGGCAGTGCTGTGTGGTTGGTAAGGTTGTGCTGTGCATAAGGGCCAAAATGGCCAAGGAAGGGAAATCCTGCTTCAGTATTCTGTTCACTAAACCCTGACCTGGGGTTACATTAGCCCAGAGGTCATGTATGTTTCTATGTAATTCATTCACTCAGATGGAAGCACACTTTTTCTATTTCATCCAAATATATAAGAAAGCCCTTCTTCTGGACAGCTAGTAAAGATGGTGCCAAAGGACCTTGACATTCACACAAAATGTGTTAACAAGACAGCTAAGCCATTTACTCTACCATTTAATAGATATGATGCTCAACACCCTGATTTATTTTTGCTTATTTAGAATTGAAGTATAGTTTACATAGAGCAAAATGTAGAACTCTTAAATGTATAGCTCAATGATTTAACTGCATAATTAATATAATTATTACCAGATCAAGATACAGAACATTTTCATCAATCCAGAGGGTTCCTTTATCCCAATCAGTGCCACTCATCCTCCCCTACCACACACACAAACTTGTTTTCTCACCTTCATCACCATAGTTTGATTCTGCCTGTTCTTAAACTTCATATAATTGGATCAGATAGCAGATACCCTTTTGTGTTTGGCTTCTTTTGCTCAACATGTTCATCCATGAGGTTGTTGCCAAAAAGCACATCAGTAATTTGTGTTTTTGTATCACTAAGCAGTATTCCTTTGTATGAAAATACCACAGTCCATTCATCCATTCACCTGTTAGTGGACATTAAGGTGTTTTTTTTTTGTTGTTGTTGTTTTTTGTTTTTTTGTTTTTTTGTGGTACTGGAACAAAGGGCGTTGTGCTTGCGAGGCAATCACTCTACCAATCGAGCTGTATCCCCAGCCCCAACGTTTAGGATTTCTCAGGTTTTCATTCTTATGAATAAAGCCACTATGGACATTCTTCATTCTTTTCTTTTCTTGAATGCCAGTAGTTGAACTTAGGGCCTTATGCATGCTAGGCAAGTGCTCTATTCCAATGAACATTTTTTTTTTTTTTTTTTTTGGTACCAGGAATTGAACCCAGGGTGCTTAACCACTGAGCCACATCCCCAGCCCTATTTTGTATTTTATTTAGAGACAGGGTCTCACTGAGTTGCTTAGGGCCTCGCTAAGTTGCTGAGGCCAGCTTTGAATTTGTGATCCTCCTGCCTCAGCCTCTCAAGCCCCCAAGCCACTGGAATTACAGGTGTGGGCCACTGCACCTGGCCCTATGGCCATTCTTATACAAATGGACATAGGTACCTCATTCCCTTGGACACTGATAAACTGTAGAAGTCCAAACTAAACATCTTTGTTTTGTATATAAATTATATATACACATACGCACACTTAATTACATGCCCATACCTAGATAAATTTTGTCTTGAGTTGTTCCCTCATAGAGTAATTGAAAAATAAAAGGTACTTATTTTGTAAGTACTTCTTCATAACTATTTACATATTTAATGTACCTGTGCTGTTTACATATAAAGCATGAGGTTACTCTCAGTATCATGGAGAAGCATGCTTTTTTTGTTTAAAAAGCGGTGAGGGCTGGGGATATAGCTCAGTTGGTAGAGTGCTTGCCACACAAGCACAAGGCCCTGGGTTCAATCCCCAGCACTGCAAAACAAAACAAAAAAAATGGCAAGTGAGCCAGGCATGGTGGCACACCTATAATCGCAGTGGTTCAGGAGGCTGAGGCAAGAGGATCACAAGTTCAAAGGCGATTTCAGCAACTTAGCAAGACCCTGTCCCCAAAAATAAAAAGAGTTGGGGATGTGACTCAATGGTAACAACCCCCTTCCCCCCAGTTAAAACCCTAGTACCAATAAAATAAAGTGGTAAGTGGTCAGTAGTATTCTGTTTAACAACTACTGAAGCAAATTCATATAGAGGGTATCTGGCACTAAGTTTATATTTATTAAGTCTAGTCTGTGACTAGGAATAAATCCAGCTAAACTCTGTGAACCACATAAGATTAAGCTGTGCTCCTTGTTCCAACCACCTGTGCTATTTGCAATACTAAATAGTACTGGATTTGCAATGCAAAGCTCTGTCAAACAGTGTCCATGTCCCAGCAACACAAATGGAGTTTTTTATTGTTGTTGTGTTTTCTGAGTGTTCAGTCCTACCTCATCCCTCTGAAACTCTGGTCTGGAGCCAAGCCTCCATTTCTGAGAATTTCCATGTCATTATGTGCTGTAGCAGCTGGCCACTTCTTTCCTGTGTCCATCCTTAAAATTCTGGTGATTGCCCTCGGTTGAACATTGGAAACTGTGAATGGGTTTCATCTTCTGTTAAACTTTCCCTGGGCAACATGACGGGAGGCCAATGATTCAGCTAATACTGATTTCTTTATAAAGACAGCCCCCATTCGTGCTGGTGCAATGGTGCATTCCTATAATTCCAGTGGCTCTGGAGGCAGAGGCAGGAGGATCTCAAGTTCAAGGACAGCCTCAGCAACTTAGCAAGGCCCTAAGCAACTTAGTGAGACCCTGTTTAAAGTATAAAAGGACTGAGGATGTAGCTCAGTGGTTAAGCACCCCTGGGTTCAATCCCAGGTACTGGGAGGGGGAAAAAGCCCTATTAAAATAATAGAAAGTTATGAAGACTGTCAGAGTCTGAGATATTTTGGGAAACAAAATATGGAGTAGGATATGAATTTATTCACACTATCCCACTAGATCACCATGATAGCAGGGGTTTTCCTCTCTTTTGCTCACTGGTGTCCTACTGAGCCACAGCTGGGCTCAATAAATATTTACACACTAAACACTCTGTCTAAGACAAGGACTTTAAGATACTGACTTCCCAGTTTATAAATCCTGCTTGGCTTAGTGCTGGTTATATTTTCCAGCTGCTCACCCCAGCCTGTCTAAGGACCAGAAGCCTCCCCAGCTTTGTTCATTTGAAAAAACCACTTAGAACCTGTGAAAACTCAAATCTAAGAGTGTTTGGGGAGTTGTTGCCCTTAACAGAGTGAAGCTGTCAATTTGCGACTCTTTTCTCTTCAGCAATAGGGCCAGTTCCTCCAGAAGTTTTCTATTCCTTTCTCCTTCTCCTAGGCATAAAAGGAACACTGAAAACAGCCACAGAGGCACTCTTGTTCATTATGGTTGCCTGGCCCCTCATCAGGGGATAATGGTGGCAGCTCCTTCAGCACATCTTCATGCTCAGGTCACCTCAAATCTCCTTTTCCAATATGTCCTTTATGTAGAAAGTGGTTCTATCTGAAGTTTATAATCTATCTCCTAAAGATCCCTGGCTAATACTGTTTCCTAAAGGAAACTACAATAATTTTCTTTTATTTATTTATTTATTTATTTATTTATTTATTGGCACCAGGGATTGAACCCAGGTGCTTGCTGAACCACTGAATTACACCCCCAGCCTTTTTTATTTATTTGACAGGGCCTCACAAAGTTGCTCAGGACCTTGCTAAGTTTTGCTGAGGCTGGCTTTCAACTTGTGATCCTCCTGCCTGACCTCAGTGTGCCACCATGCTAGGCATGATTTTCCCTTTAGAATGCCAGAAAACATAATGTCAACATAACAAAAATTGCTTTGGACAGGATCACACAAAGAGTAGATTACCTATAATACTTAAATAAGAGAGAAGGAATGAGTTATCTATATGTCTATATCTATAAATCATTTACTCTGGATGATATAATGACAAATCCAGAAGTTTGCAATTTCCCAACCATGAATACCTAACTGCCCCCCACTAGCTTTAGGTTTCATTTTGCACACACACAAGGTACCATTTGGGACAAACTAACACTAGATCACACTGCTTCCCCTAACCTGAGGATTACATTTATTAAAATGTATTTTAGTGGGGCATAGTGGTGCTCGCCTGTAATCCCAGCACTTGGGAGGCTGAGGCAGGAGGATCGCGAGTTCAAAGCCAGCCTCAACAAGTTAGCGAGGCCCTAAGCAACTCAGCGAGACCCTGTCTCTAAATAAAATACAAAATAGGGCTGGGGATGTGGCTCAGTGGTGGAGTGCCCCTGGGTTCAATCCCCAGTACCAAAAAAAAACAAAACAAAACAAAAAAAAAACAATGTATTTTAAGGTACAGGGCGTGGGGGGAAGAATAGAGATGCAACCAGTTTTAAAGAATCTTTACTTTCCCTTGCCCTTGTCTGACCATTCCCACAGGCACATGTCAAGAACATGGCAAGCCAGATGCAGTTGCACACACCTGTAATCCGAGCATCCCAGGAACTCAGGAGGCTGAGACAGAATAGCAAGTTTGAGGCCAGTCTCAACAATTTAGCAAGGCCCTAAGCAACTTAGCATGATCTTGTCTCAAAAAAAAAAAAGACTGGAGATGCAGCTCAGTGGCAGAGCACTCCTGGGTTCAATCCTCGGTACTTTAAAAAAAAAAAAAAAGAAAGAAATTCTTTCAGCTGGTTCTGTCGAAAGCATCTAGGTGAAAGAGCTATTGAAGTTTTAGATGTTGCAAATTGTTCAACTATTGTTCATCTAGGACCATTTTCCTGAATGACTCTAAAATGACACAATAGGCAGTATGTAATGCAGCCACTTAAGTTGAGAAGACAGCAGTTGCTTCAAAAGAAGATAACTGCTTCACAGTACTTGTTGCTGAGGCCTCTGCAGCTTTGAGGATTTGAATATCCACTGTCATGGAGGTAGTTGGAGAATGTCCATTGTCTCTGACCTGAAGCAGTATAAGTGGAAGGAATAGAGAGATCATCCAGGACAATGGCAGCAAAGGTGATGGCGTGTTTTCCCTTCTTTGTCTCTGGGCTCTAGGATAGCACTTAATGAGAAAAATCAATCACAAGTAAAGACAGAACTAGAAATTGTATTTTTAAATTTGCCCACTCAGGTAACCAGCCCCACTTTAAAGAGCTCCAGAGCTAGGTTTCTGTGGAAACAGAGGTGTACATGGGCAAAGAAAAATTGCTTTGCAGGGAAATGCAATGTTTGCAATGTTGTTAGGTTGGCACCTTATGGCTGTCCAGTTGATGTGAGGTTGACTGTAAATAACCCAATGAACTGTGTCTTTTAAAAAGGGATTGCATTTTCTCTCAAAGCAATCATCTGGAGATGGGTGGTCTGGTTGGTTACAGATGCTTGTTAATGTCCACACACCCTAGGATTTTCTCTCCCGCCCTCCACCATGGTTTTTTGAATGTTGGCCTATCATGCACATGCTAATTGCCTCAGGATAAGAAATGGATGTTACTGCTTCAGGCCTCACATGTACATTCAAGGCAACAAAAAAAGGAAGGAGTGGTAACAAGCCAAATCTATCCATTTTGTTTCCATTTATTATGGAAAAAAAAAAAGCCTTCCATGAAGTTCCTGCAGATTTCCCCATTGATCAAAACGAAGTTGCATTGCCAAACCCCTACAAAGAAGGCAAGGAACAATAGGATTGACATGTTTGGTTACAGCTAAACGCTATAACTTAGGGTTGGATCTAACTGTCACCCCAGTAAAATTGAGATTTGGTTAGCAAGGCATGAGAAGAGAATGGATGTTGAGTAGCTCACCAACAATATCAGCCACAAATATGTAATCAGAATTGGCATTTGCAAATAAGAAAAACATTTACTGTTTATCTGGATACAAGGAAATACTTGTCTCTATATTTCTGTTCTCTCTAGCAAAGTATCATGTACCCAGCAGGCACTTGAAAAGTTGAACCATAGTAGTATAGTTTGAGAATATAGTAATGGCATACCAATTCAATAGTAGCTTATAGAAGGGTCTCGTGTAAAATGGTCAACTTACACATCCAGGCTTATAATGTAGTCATTTACTTTGGGGGCATCAGAAGACTGGTGACTCCAGATACTTATTTATTTATTGTTTTGTTTTTGTGGTGCTGAGGATTGAACCCAGGGCCTTGTGCTTGTAAGGCAAGTATTCTACCAACTGAGCCGTATCCCCAGCCCTATTCCAGATATTTAAACAAATGATGTCAAGAGAGTTCTGGTCCTGCCAGATGCAGTGGCAAAGGCCAGTAATCCCAGAGATTTGGGAGGTGAGTCAGGAGGTTCTGGTCCTGCCAGATGCAGTGGCAAAGGCCAGTAATGCCAGAGATTTGGGAGGTGAATCAGGAGGATCACAAGTTTAAAGCCAGCCCCAGCAACTTAGTGAAACCTGTGTCAAAATAAATAAAAAGGGCTGGGAATATAACTTAGTGGTAAAATGTCCCTGGGTTCAATCCATAGCGCTCCACCCAAAAGAGTTCTTGATCTTTTTTTTTTTTAAGCTTTAGTTGTTGAAAGACCTTTATTTTATTTACTTATATGTGGTGCTGAGGATCAAACCCTGTGCCTCACACATGCTAGGCAAATGCTCTACCACTGAGCCACAACCCCAGCCCAGTGTTCTTGTTCTTTAAGCTTTTGACGAGGAAGAAAATATTTAATAAAATATGTCTTTTGTTAAAATAAAATATTCTAGAACAGGACAAGTTAAACGTGATATAGTACCATTGCAGAGGACTTTTTGCCTATTCTGTAAGAAATTAAACCACTGAAATGGACTATCGCAATCACATTCAGAAGTCTAGCCCAAATGTGTATGTGTAGGTTTGCAAATATTTGCCATAAAATATTGAATCACTAAATAACAAAATGTTAAAACCACAGGCACATTAAAGACCACTTCAGCTGAATTCCTTGTTTTTTTCAGATGAGGAAACTGAGGTCCAGAAAGGTTGCTTGATTTGTCTAAAGTTACATAGTTAGTTAGTGACAGAGACTTAATCTAGAAATGAGGTAAACTTGAGAGGTAATTTGAAAGAGCAGAGGAATGTGGTTTCGGCAAAAGTGGGACGTTGAAGGCTGCAAGTGTGGCAATGGAAAAATAAAAGTAAATACACAGACACGACGGGCTTTGCATTAGTAGTTCGAATTACACGTTACCCCAACTTAGGAATGCAGGAGGCCATAAGCTAGTCTTTGGGTGGAGGATGAGGCAAGGAAGGTGGGCAGTAACAGTTATCTTGTGAGACATCTCCTGAGCTCAAACCTCCAAGGACGAATGGTTGGATTTGAGTCACTGCTGGACTTCAGATGTCCCTTTTCTCTAGTGCTTGCATGTGCTTTATGCCACGAACTGCACTAAGGGTCTTCCATGGAATCATTACAGCAACTCGATGAGGTAGGTCTTATTATCACAGCTTTTCACAAATGAGAAAACTGAAGCTGAGAAAGGATAAGCAACTTGTCCAAATCTACACTTCTAGAAAGTGGTGAAGCTAAGTTTGGGAACTAGGTCTCTATCTGACTCCAAACGCCATGTTTTTTAATCTCTATGCTAGGCTCTTATGTTCAAAAGCTAGACTCCTCCAATACTTTAGAGAACCATGGAGTTTGAAACCCAGAGAGACCTTAGAGGTCCCCTAGTACAGAGCAACCTATTGAGGTTCTTCCCCAACAGCACCCCATGACCTGAAAACTTGTTAGAAATGGCAGGATCTCAGATCCCATTCCACAGCTTCTAACCCAGAATCTGAGAGGAAGGCCTGGGAAGCTGTATCTCAACAAGCTCACTAAATGGTTTTTGGACCCATTAAAATTTAAGATGCACACTAACATAGGGAACAGATTCTAGCCCTGCCCCTTTATTTTATAGATGAGGGAACAGATCTAGTGACTAAACCATGGTAATGTTACCCAAGTTGGATTTCAAGCCCAGATCTCCTGATTCCTAGTCTAGAGCATTGTCTGCTGTGTTCTATGGTTTCTCCATTACCTTCCCACAAAATGTGCATTGGTGCCTGGGTTGGAAACACTGGCTAGTGTTTAATGGACCTCTGACCTAACTCAGCATGTTCAATCATGTGAACTTCTAGTATCTCCTTTCCATTCCTCCATGACTCTCACCAAAGGCATTTCTCTATACCCAGGACATTTTTTTTGTCTTTCCTTTAGCCCTCCTTTTCTTCTTCATCATTGTCATTCTCTTTCTCTTCCTCCTTCTCATCTTAATTATATTATTATCACTTTGCTTGAAAAACTATTGTACTATATATAATATAATATTATTGTACTATTTCATGGCAGTAGTTCTCAACCTTGATTGCAGTTTGTAATCACCTGAAGAGCTTGAAGAAGGTTCCCATGCCAGAGCCCCACGCCCAGAGAGATGGATGTCTTTGTTTTGGAGTGTGGCCAGGCCATCAGGATTTCTCAAAGCTCTCCAGGTGACTGCAGTGTGCAACCAAACATTGGGAACTGCTTTTTCCTAAGAGTCTCATCACCACCTGAAGAGGTAGGTGGGACAAGTACTGTGATCCCCTTTTTGTAGATAAGGAAGCTCAGGCCCTAAGACAGTTGGGGTCTCAGAAGAAGGAAATTATCTAGTGCTATGCAGATTGAGTTAGTAATGAGTCTTTAAAGTCAGCAGTCACTTTGCAAGAATGGGGTAAAACCTGTTTTTCTTTTCTGGTTTCCTTTTTTTTCTTGGCTTGTGTTTCTTGACATGAGGAGGGAAAAGAAACAATAGTGAAACAGTATCTGGGACCAAATGTTTATCACTGAAATTCCCCACTGGCTTCTTTTAATGACTGAAGGATGACCATCAACTCAACAACCTGCCCCTATTCCTCATAGCCCAGCATAATCATGGTCAGGGACCATCAGGAAGACCAGATGGAAGAGGCTTGCTCATTCTGCACCAGCACACACGCCCCATTTGGAGACTAATTAATAAAATAACAAACCTGGCCACATTGGCTAAGAGAGCTCCCACTGGGGTTTATAAATTCGGACATGTTCCCTCCTGCATGCAGCATATTGGTAGAGAATTTCCCATTGTTGCTGCTCTCCTTTCTGGGGAATCTAATCTTTTAAATTATAGTGTGCAACATTCTTGCCTGGTGCTTCTTCTTACTTCCCCAATTGTCTTTGGGAACTTCCTATAGTTCCTTTGGTCTCACTTCTCACCTTTCCCTAGAGAAATTCTCTGTTGCAGCCAGCCTCTGTATTCCCATGATCCTTTGCTACTTCAAGTGTGGTCCATGTCCAACAGCATCGGCCTTGGTATTATCTAGGGGCTTGTTGGAAACTAGAATCCTGGCCCCACACTAGGCCTACATTATCAGAATCTTCATTTGTACAAAGCCTCACATGATTCCTGTACACATCGTGGTTTGAAAAGCATTGTTCTAACATAGGGTTTCCTCCATCATTTCATTGCTTAAAATGCCTGCCCTTCTCACTGCTTCATTTATCCACTTCCTACTCATCCTCCAAAACTCAGTTTTGGATATTTCTTTTCCTTTGTGAAGCCCCCAATATTTAATGCCAGCATCTTACTCCTATAAGGTCACTACTTTTAACATTTAAATGAATGCTGAATGTTCCTTTTTTTAAATGTTTTGCTTTTTTTTTTTTTTTTTTTTTTTGGAACAGAGGATTGAACCCAGGGGTACTTGACCACTGAGCCACATCCCCAGCCCTATTTTGTATTTTATTAGAGACAGAGTCTCACTGAGTTGCTTAGCGCCTCGCTTTTGCTGAGGCTGACTTTGAACTCTCGATCCTCCTGCCTCAATCTCCCCAGCCACTGGGATTACAGTCGTGCGCCACTACACCTGGCAGTTGAATGAAAATGACACCAAGACACAAAGCTCACCATCGAAGAAGTTCCAAATTTATTCAGAAAAAATTCTTGTACTTATAGGGTTATGAGGGAGTGGATGGGTCAGGACAGCGATAGAACAGTGACTGATTGGTTAACCACGGTTACTAAGGGGCTTCAGTGTGGTGTCAAAATGTTAATTGGCTCCTGGTTCATGCCAGTGGGAAGAGTTATGGGGGGATTAGGCCCGGAAGAGAAGCCTAGCCAGCGCCATGTTGAGAAGTTACAAGGGGATATAAAAAACAACCTTATATTCCTCCCTTTTTGTTTTAATATTTGGAATGGGGCGCCGATCGATCTGGCTACTTCCTGCTGGATGGGGGCGGAGCCTGGGGGAAAGGAGGGAGGAACTGGCTACAGAAACCCCAGAACAGGGCCGAGAAAACTGGAACCAGAGTGGGGGTTAGATCAATGAAAAGTGCCTTGTAGGAATGGGATCTGCATGGCGGCATTCCATTCTTGATGGTTTCAGATTGTGGGGGCCAGAAGCCAGGCATCAGTATGAAGCGCTGCCAGGAAGAGGGCCCATTGATCACGGATGGAGGAACTGGTCTCGCGAGTGTGTGATATCCTTGGAGGGTAGGAGGTGGTATTCCTTTAATAGAAGCAGGTTAAAGGTTTGGTTAGAGATTCTTTGTAGCTGAGTCTGGAGGAACTTTATAATACAGGGCAGGAAGGAGCAGAAAAGGAGAATCCCAATGAGAGGACCCAGAAAAGGCAAGACATAGGTGACAAAGGGAGATTGGAAAAGATCCATGCGGGGGTTAGAGGGAGTTGGTTTAAGCAGCTGAGTAGATAGTTCCTGTAGCTTAAGAACATTCTCTATGAGGCCAGATTCATTAATGTAGTAACAACATTTTCCCCTGAGGAACAGCAGGTGCCTCCCTTCTCGTCTGTTAGAAGGTCGATGCCCAGTTGTTCTGCAAAATAACCTGTGCTAAAGATGTTACCTGTCCTTGGAGTGAGCCTAAAGATTCAGCAGTGGTGTCCAGGGCGGTTTACAGCTTTTGCTGGAGGTCATTGGATGTCCATAGGGAGTGACCCAGGGCTCCACCAGATAGCCCAAGCCTGGCAATGGAGGTAGTTAAGGTAAGGCCTATCAAGACTGGCCAGAAGACTGCGTGGCGAACGCAGGGCTGAGGGATCAGCTGGCGGAGCTCTGAAGAAGTATACAGAGAGAGTTGAGGAACCACTGTAACAAGGAAGCAGGTGGCAGTGATGTTTTGGGTGGAAGTGAATAGGGAACTGTTGCACCATAGAAAGTGTCCTGGTTGCATGAAGGCTGGATCTTGTGGGGCGCTGTAGTTTGACACACATGTAGAAGGGGGAGTAAAGGTTGGTGGATGGAGGCACATGAAAGGGAAAGAGGAATTGGTCAAGAAAGTCTCCCAGAGAGGGAGGTGGGAAACATGTAAGTTCTGACCAGAGGTAGAGAATTTATATAAGGGAGGAGTGGAGCTGTCAGCCATGAGTGAAACAGCTGCAAGAAGGGGGCAGGCCAGAGATGCACAGAGGAAACATTGTGAGGTGGGTACTGGGGTAGCTGTTGAGTTAAGGAGTTTTAAGAGGTGTAGAGTCTGATTCAGCAGAGTGAGTCAAGTGAGAGGAGAATTGACAGGAGAGTTCGATTCACTTGGAGCCGAATTGTCAATAAGACCTTTGAGTTGGGTTTTAGACCTCTGGGTGTAATCAATAGTGTTGGTCTTGGCTTTAGGGGGTGTTGTAACGGTACAGATGATGAACATCTATCCCGTGGGTTTTGAGGCATAATCTTATGCATAGACAGCAATATCAATGATATCATCCCAAAAGTCATCTCTGGGATTTGTGATTTGAAAAGCATAAAAAATGTTTTCTGGGTTAAATCTTTGGCCAACGGGTGCATCACCCTGAATGTACTTTGTAATGTAAGGGGAGAAATTGAGGCCTCTCTCAGAGTAGTGAATTTTGCAAGACCAGTAGGGGCACCCTCCATAAATGTTCTCCCAGCGGTGGCAGTGCTGCTGATCTTTGGCAAGGCAAAGGTATGGGTATTTCCATGTAGAAGGATTGAGAACTTTGCAAGTAGCACAGGACAGTGTCAGAGGAGCATAGGAACAGTTGTGAATGAAACAAAGTTGCTCGTCCACTGTCTGGACGGCGGGGGTGCCATGAACTGTGGTGTACTTTTCCTGAACAGTGAATTTATACATGGTTGGAGAGGGGGGTGTGGGTCTAGTAAGGCCTAACAAGGTAAATAGGCAGAGAAAGATCAGTAAGGCACTAGGCGCTGGTTGAAAGGGGGTCGGGTTCCGCGGTAGGAGAGGGTGATGGAGGGTGATTAGAGTGCATGTGGTAGACATCTAGGAAGATGACGCCTATGATGAATGCCAGAAGGAAAACAATAAGGAGTCCAGTCACGATGAGACAGAGGGTCCACCAAGGCCTTTTCATTCCCAGTCTAGGCTGAATTCCATGGACAACTTAGTGAGGACCTCCTTGATGGTTCTATTAGTTCTTTCAACCTTCCCCAAGTCCTGAGGGCAGTATGGGCAGTGTAGACGCCAGGGGAAGGAGAGGGTTCCTTTCTATTCAGCCTGAAAAAGTATCAACCAAGGTAAGTAAGTAATGGAGCTTTCTTGCATCTGAGCATATGGGTGAAATCAACCTGCCAGTTTTCACCTGGAAAACTGTTCACTGTCAGCTGTCAAGACCTAAAGGATGCAGGATCCTCCCATGTAAAGACAAAATAGTAACAGGAGTCAGGGTGAAAAGAAACTGTAAAGAACGCGTTTGCCCCCTCTTTGAACATCATTTTACACAGTTTACATGTATTGTTTCCTGAGTCTATGTGAATGGTGGTTAACACAATATATTGCATTTAAAACAAATCAAGGAAAGGTTTGAGAGCTTTTAACTTTCCTTTTGCATGGCAAAGTGGCCAAATACTTTTATATTTCACGATATTAACCTTTGAACAAATTAGGCTCTCACTAACTTTTAAATACATTTGCATTTAAATGTTGATCTCAGTGTAAATAGTAACAAATTTACATATACCTTATTGGTAACAGGTCCTGTTATATAGAACATTAAATGATAAAAACAAGTCCCCAATAAAATTTGTTATTTCTATAAGTTTAAAATTACCATTACAGACAAGTTTAGTTCGGAGAACAGCAGCTTGATAAATTTTCTGCTCTAAAGACTTGTGTACCTGGAAGGCACGGACACATTAATATACAAAGAGCAACCAAACCTAGTTTTTCAAGAGAATCCTAGGCTCTGCAATGTAGCACAATACCCCATCAGTTATTTAACCACAATAGCATAAAACTTAAAGAAATCCTTGTCATTTTAACATATTGATTATACTTTGATTTATATTAGCCCATTAACATTTAACCTTAGGGAAAAACCTTAAATAGCCTTAATTGATCATCATATATATATATAAAACCAACTTACTCATACACAAACTTCTTGAAATTTGTCCTTTACTTACACACAGACTTTCTTAACACTTACTTAGACCCTCATATATTTCATCACATAAAGATTTTCTTACCCAGAAACATTCTTTTCCTTCTACTGAATATATTTCCATACCTAGAACCTATTTTCTCTTTCCTATCTGTTGACTTCTTTTGTCTGCATTTTGAAATAACTCTTCTTTAATTGAATCACAGTTGAAACCTTTGGATTCCTTTGTATGTAGAATGGTACCTGTTATGATTTCACCAATATTAATTTAAGTATGTTACCCAATGGAATTTAAACATTAAGAGTACTGAAAGAGTGTAGGGTTTAGGAAACACTGGGTGGATGGAAATAGTTGCCTCATTAATTAGGTGGAGGTCCTGGACCAAGCGATAGGCTCCTGAGGGTTTATATACAGGCAATGTAGGTGTATTACGGGGGGAGTCAGTAGGGATGAGGAGTCCCTGAGTAACTGACCTATGATGGGTATAAGTCCTTCCTGGAAACTAAGGACATGAAGGAAACTTAGCATGAGGTTTCAGTTAGATTAGGACTGGCTTTTGGTGGGAGGCAATGATTGGCTTGGAGGTGTCCCAGACTTGGGGGTTAACTGGGTCTGGGGGTGACAGTAGGAAAGGTAGTGTGGGAGAGTAAGAGAATGTAAGAAACAGAGGTAGAAGGTGAGTACTAGTAATATGCTTGGGAAGAAGTGAACATTTTTGCCTAGGAGGGGTATGGACAGGAAGGAATAACTAGGAAAGAGTGTGTGACAGAATGTGCCCCTCCAGGGCACAGGCTAACTTAGCTGTTCTGTTTGGCAAGGAGGGTTTCCATTAATTCCCATAACCGAAACCTGGGAAGGAAATCAAAACAGAATAGGTACCTCCTGTGTACATAAGGTCACCCTGGAGCGTGCCCTGGGCTCAGCGATCCTTGAGTCCAGGCTTCTTCAGTCTTCTTTGAAGAGAAGGGACCACCTGGCTAGTTACACCCCTGCGTAGAGGTGCTGGGGAGGGGCCAGTCATAGGGTAGTCACTCTTCCAGTGTCCTGCTTGGTTGCAGGTGGAGACGACTTGGTAGAGGTCATGGCTTGGGGATCTAAAAACCCTTCAGGAGGCCAAACACTGCAGTTGTCCGAAGAATTTTGGGGCCAGTTCTGCACACAGAACTTAGAAGTACGGGCTTTATATTCTGAGTGAGGAACAATTTACTTAGGTTGGATAGTAGGCATTTTGATGGTGTGTCGGTGGAGATGGAATAAGAGGCCCCCATAGCTGAGAGATAAAAGAGAAATGAGAAGAAAACTTCTGGACCGGAGACTGAGCCAAGCAAACTACACCCCTGGGTGTCCCCAAGCGGCATATTGCTTAGCTGACTCAAAAGAGTAGGGGCAGAGAGGACAATCAGATTGTCACCTGAGGGTCCAACTGCCAGACGTAAGTGCTGGGGGTCGCAGAAGACCTAGCGCCAGGGTTTTTTCCGGACAGTTCTGGAGGTACAGAAGAGGAGGGGAGGGAGAGAGAGAAGAAAAGGAAGAGAAAGAGAGAGAGAGAGGAGCCCATTCTTCCACTCCACCCGACAGGAAGGGTTAATCACCTCACAGGAGGGATTAATTAGGAGGCCCCAGCGGGTCCCCTGTGGTCATAAAGACTGAGGTGGTATGCGATCCCCCTCCTGGACAGACATCAGGGGCTTACTGGACAATTACAGCTAAGCTCCCCGCTATAGTCTGATCAAGGGTAGTAGCCTCCATCAGGGGAGCTTACCTATGAAATGACCGGTGTTGGTTACAGGGTAGCAGGCGCTTGAAAAGGTGGATAAGGACGGCAAGCTTTGGTGGAGGGGGCCCTCAATAGATGAGGGTATCCCCCTATTTCCTGGGTTTCGGCACCAATGAAAGAAAATGACACCAAGACACAAAGCTCACCGTCGGGAAAGTTCCAAATTTATTCAGAAAAATGCTTGTACTTATAGGGTTAGGAGGGAGTGGATGGGTCAGAGCGAGCGATAGAACAGTGACTGATTGGTTAACCACGGTTACTAAGGGGCTTTAGTGTGGTGTCAAAATGTTAATTGGCTCCTGGTTCATGCCAATGGGAAGAGTTTTGGGGAGTTTAGGCCCGGAAGAAAAGCCTAGCCAGCGCCATGTTGAGAAGTTACAAGGGGATATAGAAAACAACCTTATAGCAGTGGTTCGCATTCTTACTTCGTCTAATTATTTAGAATGCATGTATCTCCAAAGTGCCTTTCATAAGCTTTGTGCCTAAGACTCAAGAATTATTCTGTTTATTAAGATCATTTCCTGCTTGAACATTTTCACTTAACCTTATTTTGTCTCTCTAAGCTTCCTCAACACTTCCTCTACTCCTGATGGTCTGCCTTCAAGTAGCTCCTCCAAGTTTCTGTCTTCTTAATGCCTTAAATAAATCTCCTCCCACTCTAGAGATTTCTTGAAAGATCTGGCTTTTCCCTGTAGCCTAGTAAACTCCAAATGAACTACAACCCCAAAGCCATATTGAAAATAAAAATATAACCACTTGTAAACATTGACTTTGTGAAAAGATTTTTTCCCTAACATTATTTTAGTTTGCAATAATTTAGACTGAGAATTTTTTAAAATAAATTTATTTTGGGGGGATGGGATATTATTCTACTCTACCCTGGTGCCCACAGAAAATGAAGGATTGTCTTGAACTCTCTCATGTAGGATATTTCTTTTACTGGTCCCAGACCCTGAGATAAGAGACCAGACTTTGAGGCTGCCATCTTCCTGAGTTCTAGGAAGGAGTGGGAGACATACATCCTAACTACCTATAGATCTGAAACCTATCTGGAGGACTAGAGTATCTCTTCTAGGGTTTGGCACAAAAAGGTGTAGGTAGGGGAGCAGGAACTTCACATTGATTTTTCAAGTTCTCAGCTTCCTTTCTAAGTCAACCCCTCCCACCTTAAGCAGCTTATATGTCAATCCTGATTCTGCATATTCTGCAAGTCTATTGTTATGTCGTATTAACTTGAAATCCTAAAAATACCGAGGCTCTTACAGCTGAAAAGCCTTTCCCCCAAAACTATTGTCCATGGAAATCAAGAGTCATTTTGATGTTCATCAGTGGTCAGATGGCTTGTTTATTTATTCGAACAGAAGCCTTCACAACCATCAAAATGGAGTGACAGAAAGTAATTGGATGAAATAAATTGCTTGAGAACGCAAATAGCAAATTCTTAGTCTGTTACATGTGTGTTTGGTGCGATAGTGAAGTGACTTTTTGCATTCTATGTAGATGGGCACTCAAGGCATTTGGGAACCATTGCATGATAATGTTGGTGGCAGTTGAGCATGGCCTGGGAAGGGAAATCTAGAATCTCCCGACAGTTGTTTCAGACTCAGTAAGGATTGACTGCCAGATTAGCTTGAGAGCTGTAGTTCAACACTAATAATTCATATTCCCTGAATTGCCACCCCAAGACACCTATTCCCTATATCGAAATGATCTTTAGTTTTATTCTGCTTGTCCCCCCAAAAAAAGAATTGGAGTGGTTTCCAACAAAAATGTATAAAGTCAATGAAACTATAACCATTCAACCAATGATTAAGGCTTAGGAAGAAAAATGTTTATAGGGAAACCTAAAGAAAGTCACAGCACTAATTAACTCTGATTCTTGGCCTTCAAGATTAAGACAAAACTCTTGCTTTTCCTTCTGTGAAAAAAAAACTAAGCTTATCAATTTGTTAGGTGGGCCAGGCATGGTGGCACACGCCTGTAATCCAAGCGACTTGGGAGGCTGAGTCAGGAGGATTGCGAGTTCAAAGCCAGCCTCAGCAACTTAGCGAGGCCCTAAGCAAGTCAGTGAGACCCTGTCTCTAAAGAAAATACAAAAAATAGGGCTGGGG
>JAJEJO010001421.1:578013-639157 GCA_020662805.1 Glaucomys volans
CTGAGTTCAATCCCTGGTTCAAAAAAAAAAAAAAAATTGTTAGGTGGGGTGAGCAGTATCTTCAATAACAGTTTAGGAAAATTTGTCTATTTCTTCTGTCAACCTTTCCTTCATATAGAAACCCAGGATACCCATAGAAAAAAAATCTATGGGAAGTCATATTTATATGATCCAAATATACAGTGTTGTTGGGACCTAACCAAATACTGGGGACATTTAAGAATTCATGGATAACATTTTTAGTACAGTACTTCTCAAATTTTAATGTACATGCATACCTCCTGCTAATCTTGTTAAAATTTAGTGGGACCAGGGCCTGGACATCTGCATTTCTATCAGGCTTCTGGGTGATGCCCAGGCTAATGGTCCATGGACCACACTTTGAGAAGCAGATACCTCTCAGATCTCAGATATCTCAGTGGGGCTTTTGACAGAAGTTTGAGGATAAATAATTCAAGACTGGAGTCCCTTCATGGAGTTTGATGCAGGCATCTTTGTTATTAGGGCTAAAAGAATCTAACATGGTAGGTAGCAGAGCTCAGGTATTTATGTGGAAGGGGGAAGAGTCAAAAATCAAAGTATTGACTTTATGTTTGTGCCCGTTCTAGTTAGGCTCTTATTACAAAAACAAAGAAAACAAAACTAAGACTTTCTCAAATGACTACCATAAAGGGGAGGGATAGGAGGATGGGGATGTGTGTTGTATGGAAACTTGGCAGGGAGCCCTAAAGGAAGTAGCACTAAACTGTTAGTAACTAAGGGAGCTATAAGGACCAGCTGCCTTTCTCTAATTTTTTTTTCAGTGTCTTTGTTTCTCAGTGTATCTTCCCTAGTCCCCTTTCACTCTATTGGGCGACTTATTCTGTCATTCCCCCTCACAGCTCCTGCTTAATCCCACTAAACCTCAGTTTGCATATGGGCCCAGCTCCACCTCCTGACCTGCATTCAGCATCTGCTGTGATTGCTGACAGCTTCTTTTTTTTTTTTTTGAACACTCATTTCAAATTGTGAGAAAGGAATTCAACTGGCCTAGTATGCCTTGGGATACTGGCACACCCAGGACTTGGCTGCCATTATCTGTGAATTCAATGAATGCTGATCAGGGAAGAGCAGTAGGTATTTGGTGCCTAGAAAAAGAAATATAGTTAGCAAAGGTTGCTACTCCCAAAGGACTGTGGGTTGGACACTTGTCTTGGGAAGGAGGCAGCAGTGAGGCAAGCTTTTTGTGGCTAGGTCCATTTTATTCATTTTCTTAACTGAAGGTCAACTCTCCTCTGCATGGAGGTGGTTCAGGCAGGGCCAAGAAACATACTTGTACTTTATTGCTGCCTGGGTTCTTCATACATAGAAGTCAGCCTAAGAGAAATATTTTACAGGGTCAGTTACAATAATGAAATCATTTAAACCAAAGCACCACGGATTGGCTTTGTATTTTTGAGATTGTTAACTTAGTTTAATTCAGTACAAAGAAATAAGTTCTAAAGAACCTGATCTATCCAAAATATCAACACATGGATAGACACAGGAGATAGAATTTGGACTTGTTTTGGCAAAGGGAACTCCCCTCTGCCATCTGCACTCACTTTTAACCCCCAGGAAGTTCCACTCCCTCATTCCCAGGACCTCAGTGTTTGAAAGCACGGAGGCCATCTTCTTGAAGGGAGTAGATGTGCCCATGCGCGAGTTCCTATGTGCTCTGAACAGGAAATGGAGGGATGTTTAAGAAAGGAATGAAGGAAAAAGATCCAGGCCCTACCCGTGGGTCTCATCTCCTTTTTTCTTTCTGTGCTGTTTGTTCAGGGGGGAAAAGAGGGGCACTTTCTTTCTCAGTGTTCCCCACACACAGACTTTTAATGAGCACTATTTTCTGTTCTTATTCACTGATCAATAAACTCAAGGGTAGGTCTTGTCTGTTCCCAGAGATAAAGAACTGCATGCATAACTGGTCTCTATCCAGCCGAACAAGCACCGGTTTCTCTTTGTTTTTCACAGTGTTTCTGAGAGATAAGAGGAAACCACCCAGACATGATGCATGACCAGGGGAGTTTTTGAAATAACGTTTTATAAACTCATTCCCCATTCTGAGCTGTGCATCAAGGATGGAAAGAATGAGGGAGGGCACCACATAATACAAGTTGATTTTTTTTCTGGATTAAAAATAAGCAGGCAAACACACATGAACACGGAAAACATATGAATAAATGTTCAACTGAGGAAAGCATAAGCCAATTTTCAGTTATGGGCATGAAAGTCAAATAGAATTTTACTAATGCAAATGAATACATCCTGAAAAATTCAGTGACTTGTTTCCTACTACAAAAACTGCCTCTGTCATGTGGATTCAAAATCAGTATCAGCCAGGCAGGACCTGCATACAGTGGAAGAGGAAGCTATCTGCCCAGGAAAATATGGGATGGAGCCAGGATAGAATCCTATTAAGTGCATGTCCTTCAAGGCTCTGGCAGGTTTCGAAGAGGTTATACAGGATGGAGAGGTTGATTTGAGATTAATGATGCAAATTTTAAATAGAGTAAGACTAAATGTAAGATGAGTTGGTGCTAATAAAAGCACAGTAAATACGTGTTTTCAATAGCAAATGAAAATTTGGGAAGAATTTGAATGAGTAAAGGTAGGAAATCATTTGGGAAAAGTTTGCTATTGGGCTAAGGAAAGACCTGGGACTGATTCAACTTTAAAGTGAGGATGTATAGGAAAATAGGATCTTCAAGAATTGTAAGGAAAAAAAAAAAAAAGAATGGTAAGCAAGCTGGATATGGTGGTGCATCTAATCCCAGCAACTGGGAAGGCAGAGGTAGGAGGATAGCAAGTTTGAGCCAAGCCTCGGCAACTTACCAAGGCCCGAAGCAACTTAGCCAGACCCTGTCTCAAAATAGAAGTTTTAAAAAAGATTGGGGATGTGGCTCAGTGGTTAAGCGCCCCTGGGTTCAATCCCTGGTACAAAAAAAAAAAAAAAAAAAAAATGATAGGTAGAAAACCATGACATACTTGTTTCTGAGCAGATGGATGAAAACTGAGAAAATAAAATGCCGATGAAGTTGAGCAATATTTCATTGTCCATGTTAAATATCCTACATTACTGTTTCTTTCCATCTCTAGGTTTATGAACTTTGTTTTAGACTTTTATGTGTATTCCATCTCCATCACTGGATATTAAGTTGTGTGTGTGTGTGTGTGTGTGTGTTTGTGTGTTGGTGGTGGGAGGGTAATATGTCTGCTGCTTTCTACAATTTCCCCACAATACCTAGGGTGGAGTTTTATTAGAATAGTAGCTCAATAAAAGTATTTGACAAAATTAATTAATGAATAGTTTCCTCTTCAAGTAATTTATTTTCCCAATCAAGTAGTACATTTGAGGACCAAAAAACCCTGACTATTTTACCCTTTAATATTGGGTAAATTAGAAAAACAAGTTATGACTTAAATCATTAGGGCCTTATTTCAAAAAGAATTGGTGGTTCTGATGCCACATTTCAGGTAGGAAAATGAGATGTGTGAGTCTTAGGGGAGAGGTC
The DNA here is from genome assembly GCA_020662805.1 of Glaucomys volans. NCBI lineage: Eukaryota > Metazoa > Chordata > Mammalia > Rodentia > Sciuridae > Glaucomys > Glaucomys volans. The sequence continues at coordinate 581,547 of JAJEJO010001421.1, forward strand.
ACAATCCAATGGACTTTTCCTTGATCCCAAATTCATTCAATCAAGCTGAACTTTAGGTGACTTTTTTTTTTTTTTTTTTTTTTTTTCTGGTTAATCTGACTAGTACCTTTTGAGTCTGACTTTGAGGAAGGTCGATTTCATGAGAGCAGGGGTATTCTCCATCATGCTCATTATTGTATTACCAATATCTAGAACAGGTTTTTGGGAAATAGAGGCTTAAGGAATATTTGTGGACTAAACATGGAGGTGCACATCTGTAACCCTAGTGACTCAGGAGGCTGAGGCAGGAGTATTACAAGTTCCAGGCCAGCCTCAGGAACTTAGTAAGGCCCTAAGCAATTTGGCAAGACCTTGTTTCAAAATAAAAAGTCAAAAGGGCTGGGGATGCAGTTCAGTGGTAAAGTACCCCTGGGCTCAATCCCCAGTACCAAAAAAATAAAAAAGAAAGAAAAATAAATAAATAAATAAACGATCATGAAGAGGGAGGGAGAGACAGAATCAAGGAAAGAAGGGTGGGAGGGCTGCTTTTCATACCAATTAATCTGACACCTACTTACTCATCAGTCGTGTTCAGCATTAGATACAAAATGATGAGATGTCACAGTGTGCTCTCAAAAAACTGATCATCTAGTGGGAGAGACGTAACACAGCAGGTGGTAAGTGCTTCACCAGAGCAAGAGTCCTGGTGTTCAAGGGAGCTTGCCAAAGAGAGCATCCAATCTGCCCCTGAGGAAGGGCAGGACACAGCGAAGTGCAAACCTGAGCAGAATCTTAATGCACTCCATGATGCTTTGAAGACTTGCACATTTTAACCTCTATAGTCCTAAACCTGTGGATAGATGGAACAAAAAGTGGAGGGCTGCAAGTCCTTGCATTTTAGTCATTGTCTATTCCATCCTTTTGATGTTAGAAGTTATTTTGCCTTAGCATCTTTGGCCTCTGGTTTCATTCAGGGAATGCAAATGGCTGCAGTGAGTCTGTCATGCAGCAGCTTACCATAGAGTCATGGCTTTTTAAGCACAGTCCAAATGACATAAATTGAAGGCCTGCTGATTGGACTAGACCTGCACCATACTGTATACCAGGAGTAACAGCTTTGTTAAGCATGATCCATTAACACCACTATTTGTTCTTTTCTGAGCAAATTCTTGTTCCTGTGACGAGGATTAATGATATAACAGCCATCGGGTGGTCTTTGCATTTTGTAACAGCCTACAGCAGTAAAGGTGTATGTTTTCCATCAAAACAGTGAATTTTCTGAAGAGGGTATATAAACTTAACCTCAAAGGGAGAATCACTGGTTTAAAAAAAAAAAAAGCTGTAATAGTCTGAGCTTATTTAGGCATAGGAAAGAATGTTGGGGATATGCTGATGGACTTCTGAAGCAAGAAAATCTAATGTCTGAGGGGAAAAAGGATCCTGGTTTGACTTCTGCTTCTTGATTTCCTTACTCAGGTGCTGACCCCGGCACAGATCAAATCACTTTGCCAGGCAATTCTGGATTCTGGGAAGCAATATGCTACGAAGAAGAGGAAACCATTCCCCCTGATGTATTCTTACTATGGAACCGAATACTTAGGTGAGTGAGGATGTTGGCATAGGCCTCTGTAGGGTAGAGGGAATCTCTAATGTTGACACTGAATGTTTTTGTTTTGCCATAGAGTATCACTAGATTTGTTAAAAGGAATTCTTAAAAATGTCATTTAAAAGCAAATATCATACCCAAAGAATTTAAAAATCAGCATACTATAGTAACGCAGCCACATCAATGTTTATAGCAGCTCAATTCTCAATAACTAAGCAATGGAACCAACCTAGGTGCCCTTCATCAGATGAATGAACAAAGAAAATGTGGTGTTTATATACACAGTGGAATATTACTCAGCCATCTAGAAGAAGGAAATTATGGCATTTGCTGGTAAATGAATGGAACTGGAGACTATCATACTAAGTGAAATAAGCCAATCCCAATAAACCAAAGGCTGAATGTTCTCTTTGATATGAATGCTAACACACAGTAAGGGTAGGGGGGAGAACAGAAGTTCATTAGACAAAGGGGAATGAAGGGAAGGGATGGGGTTGGGAATGGGAAAAACAGTAGAATGAATTGAACATCACTTTCCTATGTTCCTATATGAATACATGACCAGTGAAACTTCACATCATGTACAAACACAAGAATGGGAAGTTATACTCCATGTATTTATAATATGTTAAAATACACTCTATTGCTATGTATACCTAAAAAGAACAAATAAAAAATAGAAAAGCAAATATCAATGGATATTACAAACCACAATTTAGTATTTGTTTTCGTAGTCTGCCTGACAGAAATGGAGCTATTTTAACAATTAAATTTCACTCTAGATTGCTTGAAAGTCTCATCAGCCTCTTTTTTTTTTTTTTTTTTGAGACAGGATCTCACTACATTGCCCAGGCTGGCCTCAAACTCCTGGGCTCAAGAGATCCTCCCACCTCAGCCTCCTCAGTAGCTGGACTAGTAGTGTGCACCACTTTGCCCAGCCTAATTTGCTAAAAGATTGTAAACAATTTTCACACTGACTGCAAGTGGTGCCTCTGCCCAGGGAAATGGGATTCAGTCATTAACATTTTGAAGTTTTTAGTACTAGTCGATTAATAACAGACTCCTGAATCACAGGGAGTAATTTTGAACTCTGAGCCACATAACAAGTAAATTAGTTACTCCCCTTTAGAGTCCTTGCACTCCTGAGCAAGATTTGCAAGGTAGACCACCTACCTGCGTCTTTCTCCAGACTCAAGCTTTATCTCTTTCCTCCATGTTCTGTCCCACATACAAAGTGTCCTCATATTTTTATACCTTTGTGCATGTTCCTTTTGCCTAGAACATTCCACTTCCTCCAACCCCTTCATCTACCTGCTATTACAGAGACTTCAAGACTCTGCACCAACATCATGAGATCTACTGAGATATTTTCTGTGCCTCAGGAGAAAAGGGTATTGGAAAACATTCAAGAAAAACATTCACATGTTTCAGGTTTTCCGCTGAAGCAAATTGGGTGACATCATGTCACCCTGCCCACACTTTTATTGGAGGTCCTCATCACATTACACTGTAATTAGTGGCTTACCGGTCCAACTGCCTTAGTGGGCTTTGGGCCTCTTCTGGATGGGGACTTACTTACTTACTTATTTATCTTTGTGCTCCCTAGACCTCTGCCACAGAGCCTGCACATAATGAGGATACCCAAATGAATGAATGAATGGCTAATGAACCAATTTAATGAGAGCAGTCTCAAAAAACCTTTAAGTTCCTGTCTAAGTTTGCCTACAATGAGATCCCAAGACACAAGGATTTGAGTATAAAAAGTTTATTTGAAAGATGATTCCAGAAAGCATGGATAGAGGAGTGAGGACATGAGACAGGGAAGAGAAAGATGCTAACTGAGTATGTCATAATTAGCAGCTGTGGACAACTGAGGCCCAGTTCCCCTGGGGATTCTTAGAGACTGTATAGAACAGACCTCTGAAATCATCTCACTGCAGAGTTGAGGAAACTGCTATTCATCCACCAACTCTCTACTTTATTGGTCAGCTGCTCCAGAGGTGTTAATTCCCTAGTAATTCTGCCCTGTCCCGTGCATATCCCGTGGCCAGAGAAGGCCTTAGGCAGAATGATAGGTGTTTGAAGTAGGAAGGGAAGGCAGGTGCACTTGAATGGAGAGCTTGGCAGGGCATTGGCAGTATCTGCTCTAGTCCCCTGATAGAGCTATTCCTTTCAGTTTTGAGATTTTTGTTTTCAGAGAAGTTAGCATTCTGGCCCTTGATGTAGATAGCACGAACCAGATAGCATAAACACTTTCCTGAAAAGCAAACTTTTTCCTGACAATTCCAAATCCAGTGAAAGAAAGGTACTTTCAAACTTCATGACCAAATTTTCTGTTTTGTTTTGGTACTGGAAACTAAACCCAGGGACACTTAACCACTGAGCCACATCCCCAGCCCTTTTAATTTTTATTGATATATTTATTTTTTAGTTTAGAGACAGGATCTCACTGAGTTGTTTAGGGCCTTGTTAATTTGCTGCGACTGGCTTTGAGCATAGGATCCTCCTGCCTCAGCCTCCTGAACTACTGGGATTATAGGCATGCGCCACTACATCATGACCAAATTTTAAGAGCAGTAGAATTTTTGACCAGATATACCCATAAGACTGTTTCTGGAGAGTTCCAAGTATGGCAAAGTGAAAGGTACTGAATGCAAAGAAAAAGTTTTAAAATTAGAGAATTGAGTTTTAATAGCAAATACTGGAATATATTAACCCCAGCACCACTAATTAAGACTCTATTAATTCAGAATGAGTGAAAACTCTTACAGGGACTGGGCTGCCTTCTCCCTTTGTTAAGCTAAATCCTTTTCCAGAGGTGGGCTCAGGCCCTTGTTAATTCAGGATCCTCTGTTAAAACTGTCAGGAATTCAAAATTCTGTGCAAAACCTTCAGGGCCCCTTCTAACCCTGAGTCCACATTAAGCTGTCCTTCCAGGGTTCTCTTTTAGCTCCTTGTGTTAGAGTTCTCCAGAGAAATGGATTGCATGTATCACTTGAGCTAATTCCTTTTAATAATTTGTGGAAAGAGATTGGTTCCAATGGTTATGGAAGCTGAAAATGCCAGACCCAGGAAAGCCAGTGTTGTAAGTTGTAGTCTGAGTCCATGTCCCCAGGGAAAAGACCAATGTCCTAGCTGGAGAATTCTTTCTTAGCCTTCTTGTTCCATTCAGGCCTTCAATGAATTGAATGAAGCCCACTCACTTTGAAGAGGGAAATCTGCTTACTTACTCTATAGATTCAAATGTTATTTTCATTCAGAACCACCCTCACTGTATACACTCAGAAATAATTTTTAACCAAATATTGGGCGAAGAAGTGACCCAGTTAAGTTGCCACATAATATTAATTGTCACACTCCTAATACACACCTATCATAGAGCACTTAGCACCTCATGTTCTAATCATTTGTAAACTTGACTCTTTCATTGAATTGGGTGAGGAGTCTTCAAGGGTAGGGACAAACACATTCATCTCTCTATCCTAAGACAAGACAATGCCTAATACTTGAGTGTTAAATGTGAAGAACTAAGTAAATTAAGACTAATTAATAATGTTTAGAGAAAAAAGGATTTAAACTGTTTTGTTCACTGATTTATTCTCGGCACCTAGAATAGTGTCTGGTACAGAGTAGATACTTAATATTTAGGTAGTGAATGAATGAACAAATGAATGAATGTTTACACCAAATTATTGTCAAGTACTTTTGGAGTATTTTTGTAAAGGGTATTGGTATGTTAATTGCAATGTTTTTAAAAATCTCTGAAGTAGGAATTGTCAACATTTTTTTTCTTTTTCTGCATTTTTTTATTGGTGCATTGTAGATGTACATAATGATGGGATATTAGAACAACAAATGTTTTCTGTGAAAAAATGGATGGTAAATATTTTAGGCTTTGTGGGTCATATGGTCTCTGTCACAAATACAGCTCTGCTGTCCTAACACAAAGGCAACCACAGACAATATGAAATGAATGACTCTGCCTGTGTTCCAATAAAACTTTATTTACAAAAACAGGCAATGGCCTAGATTTGACCCGCAGGCTGCAGTTTGTCAACAGCCTAGTTAGTTGGCAGCTCAATTGTTACAGTACTGTATGTGCTTTCAAGTAACATTACTACTTGTGTGTGTGTGTGTGTGTGTGTGTGTGTGTGTCTTGTGAATGTCTTTTCACTAAATCAAAACCCCTTTCTTCTCTATTATATGGATGAATTGTGCTTTGTTTGTCCGTATAGGGGCAGCTCATGGCCTGTCATCCATTCTCCAGATGCTTCTTTCTTACCATGAGCACCTCAAGCCCTCAGATCGGGAGCTGGTGTGGCAGAGTGTGGACTTCCTCATGGAACAAGAACAGAATTGCAACTGGCCACCTGAGCTCGGCGAGACTATCGAGAGAGAGAATGAGTTGGTCCACTGGTGCCACGGTGCTCCAGGTCTCAAACACACTGTTTGAAAACATAGCCTTTCATCTAGTTTAGCCAGAGGGAGGGAGATTCCTTTTCTGAGACGTGAGGGTGTTTCTCATTAGGTTATTACTATGTGAGATAAAGAAGGTAAAGAGGAAATTTTTCAAAACCCAAACTGTCTTCATCTGTAAGAGAAGTCTGGAAATAATTCTGTATTTTTAAAAAATTATAATGCATATTGCTTTATACATACTGTTAAACTAGCACTGTCCAATAGGAATATACTATGAGCCACACACATAATTTAAATTTTCAGGGGATGCGATTATAGCTCAGTGGTAGAGTATGTACTTAACAGGCTAGAGGTTATAGGTTCATTCACTAGCACCACAAAAATAAAATTTAGTAGCCCCAGATAAAAATGTAAAAAGAAATGTGTTAAATTAATTTTAGTGATATATATTATATAATCCAATATTCCCCAAGTATTATCATTTCAACAGGCAACCAATTTAAAAATTGAGATAATTCATATTTTTAAAAATATTGAATCTTTAAAACCCAGTGCCTATTTTACATTTACATCACATGTTAATTCAGACCAACCATATTTCAAAAACTCAATGGCAGCCGGGCATGGTGGTGCACGCCTGTAATCCAAGTGACTTGGGAGGCTGAGTCAGGAGGATCGCGAGTTCAAAGCCAGCCTCAGCAACTTAGTGAGGCCCTTAGCAACTCAGTGAGACCCTGTCTCTAAATAAAATACAAAATAGGGCTGGGGATGTGGCTCAGTGGCCAAGTGTCCCTGAGTTCAATCCCTGGTTCCAAAAAAAAAAAAAAACTCAATGGCAACCGGGTGCAGTAGTGCACACCTGTAATCCCAGTGGTGGCTCCGGAGGCTGAGGCAGGAAGATCTTAAGTTCAAAATCAGACTTAGCAATTTAGTGAGACCCTCAGCAACTTAGTGAGACCCTGTCTTTAAATAAAAAATAAAAAGGACTGAGGATGTGTCTCAGTTGTTAAGTACCCCTGGGTTCAATCCCTGGCAACAAAACAAAACAAACTCACTAGCTACATTAAATATGCAGATCTACAGCCTGGCAACTCATATTGTGGCCCTGGCTTAGTAGCATGAAGAACTAAGTGTTTGTTAGAAATCCAGAATCTCAGGCTGCACCCTACTGACTCAGAATAGGCATTTTAACAGTATCCTTAAGTCAATTTGTATGCATCTTTAAGATGCATGTTTTAAAATTCTTTTTCAAATGAGGATTTCTAATAGTACCTAATAAAAAGTCTTAAGAAATGAAAAGCCATCCCCATTGAACGCTGTGGTATTAAGTTTACAAACTTATCAGATCCCATTGCCTACCTCCTCCATGCACCTTTTAAAAATCCCATTACTCTTTTAATTAGGCCTTTGGAGAAGGGGCAATTTGAAATAAGTTAAGTTCAAATAAATAAATTAATTTTGGTTAGTTGACCCAGGAAGAGAATAAAATACCCTAATAACAAAATTTTTCATTACACAAGTGCATTTAATATTTAAGGCTATCTTTCAATCACAAGAGCCCAGCTTTAGACTGGATTTGCTTTCTCTTTACATTGTTACCTGATTATTACCTCCTTTCCCTCCTCATTTAATTTCTTTAGTTGAACCATAGTTCCATTTTTTCCTTGGCGTATTTTGAGTTGATGAATAGTATAAGTCACAACCTATTGCCATATTTTCTCTGCCTGCAACATTTGTTTACGGAAAGAAATTCAAAGTGTGTGCTTGTATCAGTACCAAGACATTGTACATTATGTCCATGCTAACTCCTGCCAACTCTAATTTGTGCCTATTTCTCCTCACTGACCTTTTGGAGAAAAAAAGCATAACAGTTATTTACAACCCTGGAAATTATATTTCTTCTTGTTATGCCCAATACTTCCATTTCCCATTCCCCTTAATCATTCTCAATGATGGTCTCTGGATCTCCTCCAACCATCCCAGGATCCTTGAATTTTGGAGATGACCCAAATTAAATACAAAATATTTTAAAAGGACTCAATGTGCTAGTAAAAGCCCTTAATAGAGTGGGAAGATAATCTACTAAAATGAGCAAGTGAGCCAGTTAATTGACACAGGTGTCTTGAAGGGCAGTTATTCCGTCTGTCTCTGCAAATCATGTATTGTAACAGTACAGCATAGGATTCATCACACTGGGGACCTTATTTATCCTCCTTTATCATTCATATTAAGTGTTTTGAGAAGATTAAGCATAGTTTTCAAAGCAAAGTCATTCAATACCCACACTCAATGGACTGCAAAAAAATGAACCAGTTTGCAAATGAAAAAAAAAATGGGGCCCATTGTTTCTGCCAGTCCCCACTCCCACCTCAAGAGCATTGTTCTTCCTTTTATGAGATGCTCTAAAAACAGCCTCAGGAGTGATTAGAAATCTGAAAAGTGCAAGTCAAAATGATTAAGATCTAGCTGAAGTTGGCAATAGTAGATTCCCCCAAAATTCAAAAATAGAAAATGACTAGAAAAATAATTTTGTTTGTTTGAGGAAAAAATTTCTCATAGTAGATTTATGAATAGCACAGATGGTTTGGAGCAGCAGACCAATTCTGTGATTAAAAACCTGCCAGAGATAATCCACAATGTGGAACTTCATTAATACTACCTTATCTTTCCCTTTGTTTCCTATTGACTTTCCTTCGACTCACCTCTACAGTTGACAGCCCTAGTTATCATTTATGCAATGTAGAAAGAGTTCTTGGCTCTAGGTTAATAACTCTGGGTTCTAATTGTAGCTCCAACACTAACCAGCTAGGTGACCTTGAAAAAACTCACTGTTTCATCTGTGAAATGAATTTGTTGAGAAGGAGTTGTGAAACTCAACCTTTTTATCACCATAGACCCCTTTTATAGTTGGACCCTTGCCATTTCTGAGGGATATGTCCCTGATGCATTGCAAACACCCACATTTATAAATACCTACAGTGATATATAGCTTTTTCTCACTAAATGCAATAAAGTATTGCAGGAAGGTTATATGACCCTTTCACAGCTTTGATGACTCTGAAATACAGGATGAAAGCCATTTGCAAAATCATTAAAACAAATGCTGAGGCTAAAATAAACTCCCAACTGCATCAGGTTACATCATTACTGTGGTAACACTGACATTGCATTTCCTGTACTCTGTGATTGAAACACAGGTGCAGGCGTTTTTTTAAAACTCATTTCACAAAGGCTCTTGGGTAGGTGGCTTGGAGAGTGGGTATGTGTATGTGTGTGTGTGTGCCGCGCATGCGCGCACAGGCACATGCACTTTGTGTGTGCGTGTGTGTGACGTTGAAAATTGAACCCAGGACCTCATGTGTGCTCAGTAAGCACTCTACCACTGAGTTTTATCCCCAAAGTCCAGGTAGATGACTTTGAATAAAGAACATAGCTTTTGAAGCACAGGTTAGTCACTAAGCTTTGTAGTGCCTCAGCAACATTACACATTCCAGAATAGACCTGGGTGCTGATTGTCCAGTATATTGAAACTAAATCCCTAAATGCAGCTGTCACAAGTCTCTGCTAGACCCCCTATTTACAAAGATTGTCTTGCAAACCATCTTTATTAAGTGATAACCAAGTTCTTTCCCTCGTTGTATTTGGCAAAGATGTAATTGTTGCTGACTTGGGTTTCTGATCAATTCACACTAATTAGTGTTCCCATGAAGAAATTATATGGTTCCCACCACAGTCAGACCCAACATACCTACATTCCTTCTTTTCTTTTCTTTCTTTTCTTTCTTTTTTTTTTTTTTTTGTACCAGGGACTGAACCCAGAGATGCTTAACCACTGCGCCACATCCCCAGAATGTTTTATATTTTACTTAGGAACAGGGTTTTGCTAAATTGCTTAGGGCCTCGCTGATTTGCTGAGGGTGACTTTGAACTCGCAGTCCTCCTGCCTCAGCCTCCCCAGCCACTGGCATTACAGGCATGTGCCATCATACCCAGCCCTCTTAGATTAAGTAGCCTCATCATGAATTCCATTAGGTCAGGTTAAGAGCCAATGTAGAAGTTTTTCAAGGTTCCTTCCATGCACCATTCTGGGATCCAGGTCCTTTCATTCCTTCGGCTAGAACCACAGGATCAGTACCTTTTAAACTGTCTCGGGGTAATGGCCTGGTATAGCAATTATACCATCTCAGCCCTTCTTCTACATCTCTCATCTCCACCCCAGTGCCAGCCTCTGCTGGGGTGAGAAATGAGGCATCATGGGGTCAACACACATTTATGGGTCTCTTGCCATGTGCCAAACACCATGCCACAGAAGATGGAACCAGAAATGAGTAAGATACAGTTCCTGTCCTTGGGTGGCTTGTACTCTGTTAGGGGAGGCAGACATAGAAATAGATCATTTTAATCCTATGCTGTACATGCCAAGATCTGTAGAGGGAGTGATGGGAGCCCCAGAGGAGGGATTCCTAGTGCTGCCTCCAGGCTCAGAAAAGGCTTCCTGGAAGAGGTGATGGCTGGGGTAATTTAGGCCAAGAAAGATGGGAAGCTTGTTCCAAGAGTGAACAACATTGGCATGCAGAGTCATGGAAACGCTGTAGGTAGTTAGTTCAGCTTGTACTGAAACGAAAAGCCTCAAGCAGAGAATGGAGAGTTGGGGGAAAAGAGCAAGAGCTGGATCACAAAGGACTTTCTGTGTCTGTGAAGCATCTGGATATCAGGGAACCATTTAGCCTTGCCATGCAGGAACACCTCGCTCCTCTACATGTTCTTTGCCACGTGTCTGGATGCAGAGCCTGTTCTCAGGAGAAACCTAGAAGGCAGCAGGCAAATAAGCTAGGGCAAAGGAAAAAAGCTGAATGGAGCATGGCCCATCCAGAGACTAGCTTCTCCCTGATTGTGAGGGGAAGAAGCACAGATTATACCAGTATAATCTATAATCTGTCTTGAGGCAAGGGAGGTGAACTTTTGTGCCCCTATATGATTAAAATCTGTGGGATGGGTGCAGAACATAGCCTTCCATTTGGTTGTGGGCAAATCTCCCAAGGAGGGGGCAGCTGTGAGCTTTATTCACAGCCAGCTCTCACAGGAACTGGGAGATGGGGCAAAGTAAGGTAAAGCGGATCTGGTCTGGGCACCCACAGCATTGGGTACACCTAACACCTCCCCAGCTGCCAGTACTCAGATTAGATGGTGTCATTCTTTCTAGTAGACCTTTCCTGCCACCTACTGTGAGTTAGGGTCCTCCTGTGTGCACCTCTATTTCTCTACATATAACCTAATTAATATCTCCAGTTATAAATGCCATGAAGGTAGGAACTTTTCAAAACTTGGGCCTGGCATATACTAGATGCTCAATCAGTATCTAAACTGTGTGGTACCTCTTAATAGATTTATTTTTATCTCTCTGCCAACATAATCAGCTCTGAGCCATCCCATTGCCCTGCAGGTCTCTCCTGAGAGCACTACAGGGACATTGAGTCTATGCAAAAGATCATATCATTATGCAAAAACAAAAACCAAGCAGTTCACAACAAAAACACTTCCAGTGGTTCCCTATTGCCCACAGTATGCACTTCAAGCTGGACTTATAAATCATCTTTAATCTCAGCTCAATCTACCCTTCTACTCCACTGGCCTGTAGCTTAGGACACTGACCCCCTGGCTTTCAGGTGGCTTGTACTCCCTGGCTCTGCATCTTTGGTTTTGTCATCTTGCTGCCCCTGCCTTGCTTTGAGCCTAGAGTTTCCTATGCATACTATTAGCCCTAAAAGCCCTATTCCATTGTAGGCCTCCCCCAACTGTTTCCCTCAGGAAACTTCCACCTTTTTAATCCCTCTGGTATCATTGACAGTACCAATCATTTTATGTCCTAGCAGCATTGTGAGCTGCATATCTTATTATATATCAATCATGTTTTACATATTTTTATCTCCTTTTTTAGACAGTGCTTTCCTGAAGAGCAGGAGTCAGGTTTAGCATTTATTTTCTATCATTCAGGGCCAGAATTAGTTACATAATTTGGGGACCCCAGGGCCAAAAAGAAAAATGCAGGCTCTTTTTTAGGGGAAAAAAAAAACCTAATAATAATTTCAAGGTGGTAACAGCAGCGCATTAAACCCATCATGGGACCTTTTAAGGGTGTGGCACGCCCACATTGCAGACAGATGGCATGCCCAGGAAGGGAGCCTTGCCTAGACCTTTGCATTTAGGAGACAGTCAATGACGTCTTTCAAATGAATGAATGTATAATTAAATAAGTTAAATTCTTTGAAAAATCACCCTTTAGTTTGTGAAGGTATCTGTTCCTAAAACTGAAGGAAAACAATGCTGTGGGTAAACTCTCTCAGTCAGTGGTTGACTAGAAAGCATTGATTTAGCAGAGATCCTGTTGCTATATGTATGTGTTAATCACAGGGAGGGTTACAGGATACATTTTAAGAGGATAAAATCATGGTTCTCATATGAATATATATGCACCTTTTGGGGGAGGTGGGTACCACGGACTGAACCCAGGGGTGTTCAACCATTGGGTTACATTTCCGGCTCCCCTCCCCCCCCCCCCCCCCCCCCCCCCCTTTTTTTTTTCCACCCTGGTGCTGGGGATTGAACCCAGGGCCTGGTGCTTGCAAGGCAAGGACTCTACCAACTGAGCTATATCCCCAGCCCTCCCTTGTATTTTTTATTTCAAGACAGGGTCTTGCTAAGTTGCTTAGGACTTTGATAAGTTACTGAGGCTTCCTTGAACTTGTGTTCCTCCTGCGTCAGCCTCCCGAGTCACTGGAATCATAGGCATGCACCACCAAACCCGGCTATATCAATCATTTTATTTAACTCATTAATGAATGAGAACTAGCAAGGCGTCACATCTGGTTCAAAGGAAAGTCCAAAGTGCAGATATATTTATAGCCCATTAGGAATGCAGAAATGTATTTGCTTCATAAATGCAAAACTGGCTTCTCCCACAGAGGTGGAGAGAAATCAGGTCAAATTCTACCAGACACAATGTGAGCTTCTAGGGACAGGAATTATATGCATTACTACTGGTTTTCTACATGGTAATTTAATTTCTGTCTCTACAGAGTTATAAAATAGCCTGGTCAAAGAAATGAAAGAGATCACCCCGATGGATAAGCTAGTTAAGAAACCTAGCTTTTCTTGCTTTATATATATATATTTATATATATATTTTAATATATATAAAATATTTTTATATATTTTAAATATATTTAATATATTTATATATATATATAATATACATATACACACATATATATATTTTTTGGTGGTGGTGGTGGTGGTGCTGGAGATGGAACCCAGGGTCTCTCACATGCTAAGCAAGTACTCTACCACTGAGCTACACCCCCAGCCCTTGCCCACTTTTTATCTAGGGTGCAGGTAGGCTATGCAGAAGGGAGAGTGGTCTTGTGTTACAAACCTCCTCTTTGAATATAAGCGCCCAGAACTTGGAACCTGGGGAAAATCATTTCTATTAATAGCTGTTACTTCTCTTGTTTCTGTTCCTGCCTTTGTAATTGATATTACCTTTGTTGACAAGTTTTGAAGGAACATTTCTTTCTTTTGAACAATGAAGTTGGGAAGGTCTCAGTTCACAGCTGGAGTAGAAATCTTGGCTTAGGTTGCTTGTGAGCTTATTGTTCTTGGAGAGACTCCCAGTTTTGCTCTTAAGAAAAAGTATGTTGTAAGTACTTAAACATTGTATATTCTGACCTTCTATGGAGGAATGGGTAAGCTGTTATAAACAGCCCTTCCAAAGAGCCAGATGTGCATAATGCCTATCAGAGTGCATGTATCATTAAATATTAATCCATTTGTAAATTAAATTATGGATTTTATCAATTGATGTGCTTCAATTAAAATGTTGCTCTTTCTCCAGGGACCAACCCCTCAATATAATTTTTAAAACTTAAGCTAAATCCCACGAGGGAAAAAAGACTCCCTTAAAGAACATTCTATAGCCTTTGCTACTCAAAGTGTGGCCCCTGGAAGGATGCTCGTTAGAAATGCGGTATCTCTGGTTGAGGAGGTAGCTCAGCAGTAGAATGCTTGCCTAGCATGCTTGAGACCCTGGATTCCCCCAGCATGGGGCAGAGGGAGATGCAGTATCTCAACCTACCATATTAGAATCTGTGTGGTGATTTGTGAGGCTTTTACAGTTGGAGAAGTTCTGCTCTCTAGCATAAGCTCTGAAAGTCACTTCTCATGTCTTTGATGTTTTCACAGGAATTGCCTATCTGTTTGCCAAAGCTTATCTGGTTTCCAAGAAACCACAGTACCTGGACACATGTATCCGTTGTGGGGAGCTCACGTGGCAGAAGGGCCTGCTGAAGAAGGGGCCGGGGATTTGCCACGGTGTAGCTGGCAGTGCCTATGTGTTCCTGCTGCTGTACCGGCTGACCGGAAACTCAAAATACATCTACCGTGCCCAAAGGTCGGCCATTCTTCTCATGTATTTTTTAATTTTAATCTTTTAAATTTTAAACACAGTCACAGTTTAAAAAATACAAAAAGGATTACATCAACACCGCACTCCAGCCATTTAATTGACTTCCCTGGAGACACTATTACCAGTTTCTTGGTTCTCTTCCCAAGGACATTCTGTGTACATACAGCAAATGGGAGTACATGTAAAAATTTGTCCCTTTTTTATTTTATACAAATGGTAGTGCCTTGTTCTTTTACTGATCATTCTAAATCAATACATCAAGGACTTCTTCAATCATTTTGTTAAATATTTTATTTTCACTAAAATAAAAATATTTATTTGGATCATTTCCAGTATTTTGCACTGTAAATAGTGCTATGATGAATAACCTTGTACATAGGAAAATCATTTCAAACAATGCCTGGCACTTAATAATTGCAATTTAAGTATTCACTGTTATTGCTATACATTTGAGTTTTATCTTTCCAGACTTTCCATGCATAAACGTGTGTGTTATTTTGTATGCATATGGATATATCTAAAAGGTAAATTCCTAGAAGTAGAATTACTAGACCAAAAAAAAAATGCATGTATTTTTAATTTGACAGATAATGCTAAATTGTTCTCTTTAATTTATTCCCCGAAAACCTGATAAATATGAAAGATCCACTGTGTAATGAACAACATTGATTTAATAGAAGTAAGCCCTTACTGGTAAACTGAGTGAAATGGACCAAGGAGACTCTGAATGAAATATAAATAACCTGATAGAAGGCACAAGGAGAGACTTTCCTGAATGCCAAGTAGCATGAAACTGGCATTCCTTTGAGAGACTTGGAGCTATGTCCACAAGTTGTTACAGGAGGTTGGGTTTTTGTGTGTCATTTAGGTCTTCTAAGCCAGGGAACCTTTCACCCCCACCCATGTGGTCTGATACCCTTACATCTGAGCTGGCACTTGGTGGAGGCTCAAGAATTGCCCCAGTACCGCTATGAGTATTTCCATCAAAGGAATGCATCTGATGATTATCATATTGGCTGTGTGACCTTTAACTAGTCACTTAACTTGCTCTGCCACAACATGTGGAAAATAGTGCCTACCTCAGCAGTATTGGGTAGTTTAAATGAGTTAACATATGAAACTTACATAAAGCAATGTATGGCATATAGTAACTGCAATGAAGTATTCCACCATTGTTATTACTACAAAATTGGGTTTTATCCTTCCAGACTTTCCTCTATGCATAAATGTAGACTTATATATCTGTGAGTATGTGTTTTTTTCTTGTGTGTGTATATATTATTTTTGGTGCTGGGGATGGCACCCAAGACTTCATGTATGCTAAGAACACACCCTGCCACTAAACTCTAGTCTCAGCCCTATGTATATTTTAGTACGCTCCTGTTATTAAATAGGTGCAACAATACTATAATATGGTTTTGGCATATATATATTTTATATATATATATATATATATATTTTTTTTTTTTTTTTTTTTTTTTTTTGCAGTGCTGGGGATTGAACCTAGGGCCTTATGCTTGTGAAGTGAGCACTCAACCAACTGAGCTATATCCCCAGCCCTATAATTTTGTTTTTATTTTATTTATTTATTTTTTTGGTACTGGGGATTGAACCCAGGGGCACTCGACCACTGAGTCACTTCCCCAGCCCTATTTTGTATTTTATTTAGAGACAGGGTCTCACTGAGTTGCTTAGGGCCTCACTAAGTTGCTGAGGCTGGCTTTGAACTCGTTATCCTCCTGCCTCAGCCTCCCAAGTGCTGGGATTACAGGCGTGCACCACCGCGCCCGGCTCCAGCCCTATAATTTTAAATGAGCTTTTTTTTTTTTTTTTTTTTTTGCGGTGCTGAGGATTGAACCCAGGGCCTTGTGCTTGCGAGGCAGGCACTCTACCAACTGAGCTATTTCCCCAACCCTAAGTGAGCAATTTTTAAGAGACATCCTTCATTTTAGTTTGTATAGATCTAGCTCATTGCTTTAACTAACTGTATCATTATTCATGATGGATATACAATAATTAATTTAACCAATCTCTAAATGTACAATCTTTATTAATACAAATAAAATTACCCCAAATATCCAATATATACGTTTCTGTGCACTGGTGCGTGCATTTCTATAGGAAATTTTAGAATGGAAATCATTAGTTCCATAAGTATTTCTCGATCTATAACTGGCCCATCTTTATTTATTTTTTCCCCATTGCAATGCTTATAGTAAAGATTGTAACTCTGTCGATGTGCTGTAAATATTTTCTTACTTTACCATTTCTCTTGCAACTTTGTTCATGGTCTTTCATCATACCAAAGTTTTAAGTATTTTTCTTGTTAAAGTTGTCCATCTTTCTTTTAAGACTCCTGGACCTTGTGTTATGTTTAAAAACACCTTTCCCATTCCAAGATTCCAAAAGATTAATTTATACTAATATTGGTACCTTTATTGTT
This sequence comes from Glaucomys volans, assembly GCA_020662805.1. Lineage (NCBI taxonomy): Eukaryota > Metazoa > Chordata > Mammalia > Rodentia > Sciuridae > Glaucomys > Glaucomys volans. The sequence continues at coordinate 598,455 of JAJEJO010001421.1, forward strand.
TTATTATCTAACATGAATATTTTTATATAGCTAGAACTTACTTTTTAAAAATAGTGTTAAATGGGTATCTTTGTTGACTGAAAAGCAGAATTTTCCAATAGCATCTGTTGATCAATTATGCTCATCATTTGAAATTTGGAAATTTCACTTTTATTATAAACTGAATTTATATAAATATATGGGTTTGTTTCCGAACTTTCTTCTGTCCAGTTTATCTAGTTCAGTATTTCATTACTTTTAAGTTTTCTTAGTTGCTGTCCCTCATTTATTCTTCAAATATACTTAAGAATCAATTTGTCAAATTTAGCTTGGTATGGTGGCACAAGTCTGTAGTCCCAGCAACTGAGGGGGAGGCTGAGGTAGGAGGATCCCAAGTTCAAGGCCCAGCCTCAGCAATTTATTTATTTATTTATTTATTTATTTATTTATTTATTTTTGCAGTGCTGGAGATTGAACCCACGGCCTTGTGCTTGCAAGGCAAGCACTCAACCAACTGAGCTATATCCCCAGCCCCAGCTGGATTCAAAAGAATCCAGCAAAACAAATTAATTATCCTAGTCTATTCATTCAAACATCCTTGCTTTTATGCTAATTTTTAAGGATGCTTCCTGTCTTATCTATATATTCACTTCATATCATGCATGTTGTGTTAGTTTATGATACTCCTTTATTCAAGGTAGTCCAATAGATTCCCATATGACTCAGAAGAAAGGCCAAAGTCTGAGTGAAAGGTCCACAAGAACTAGCTTCTCTTTACCTCTCTGATCTCATCTCCTGTCCTTTCTCCTGGTTCTCTCTACCGCAGTGCCTTCCTTGTGATTCCACTAGGATGCCAGATACACTTCACCTCAAGTCCCTTGAAGTTTTAATTTCCTCCACCTGTAATGCTCACTTTGCACATTTATCTCCTGGTGCCTAGGTGGTTTGAGTAAAGGTCATTCAGATCTTTTTCCCTCAGAAAAGTCCAGGACCAATTTATCCAATATTCAATATTAAAATAAAACATAAAAGCCAGGCTCCCTGGCACACACCTGTAATCCCAAAGGCTTGGGAGGCTGAGAAAGGAGAATCCCACATTCAAAGCCAGCCTTAGCAACTTAGCGAAGCCCTAAGCAATTCAGTGAGACTCTGTCTCTAAATAAAATACAAAAAGGGCTGGGGATGTGCTCAGTGGTTAAGCACCCCTGAGTTCAATCCCTGGTACCAAAAAATACAATAAAACAAAACATAAAATATCCTTTATGATCTTTCCACGAGTGCTCTGAAGGAAAAGTAATAACTATGCAAGTCCTCTGTTTGAATCTCCATTGTTTTAAGAATTCTGCTGAAATTGATTCATGGTTCCCTAATCCATTTAGGTGAAAAGAAGCCTGACCTGTTGTTTCCCAAATATAGCAAAAGAAAGTAGTGTTGGATCTTATATAGGCGAAAGGGTTTCACCTATGGGATAAATTTCATCAGAGAATCTCTTGCCCTAGAAATTATATGTAAAAGTATCAGAACAACCTCTCTATTTTCTGCTAGGCCAGTCCTAGCTTACAGAGTCTCGGTTATAAAATTCTGAGGCCCAGGGATCTTCAGAAAATTTAAATTTGTTGCTAACAAGTAGAAAACAAAAAGTGTGCCAGTAAGATCGGAATATTGTATGCATCGTCAGGTTTGGACATTGCATTTCATTGCTTAGAATAATGAAATTTCTGATTTATTATAATTCAGAGTTAAAATATGATATGGCTCAGATTGAGGAAACTTCCTTAATTTCAGCAGTTTCCAAAAGTTTTATGTCAAACAAGATGTGCCTCTTTGCAATAAATATTACTTGGCCATCACCTATTAGTCTTTTAATGTATGGTTGGAATTTAATGCTACCAAAAAATTTGACAACCTTTTTATTTTCTTCGATGATTATTCATTTACTCTGGTTTTCTATCTCTTCTTTATGATGGTGAATATTTCTACAAAACCATCCATTCACTGGATTTTCAAATTTTTGATATGGAGCTTCAATAGTATAGTTCTGTAATATTTTTAATTTCCAATATCTGTGGTTATATACCCTTTCTCATTCTGAGTACTTTTCCTTCTTGGTCATACACACCACCATTTTTCTTCCTATCTTATTCATCCTTTCAAGGAACTTGTTCTTGATTTTGTTTATTAATTCTGTTTTTCTCTTTTGCTTCCTACTTTATTTATTTCTGTCTGTATTTTGGTTTCTTACTGTTGCTTTTATTTATTTTGTTATTTTCTAGAGTTTAAAAATGCTTAATTAGAAAACCTTCCATCTTCCTATTAATAATAATAATAACTCACAGATCTTGGAATTTTTCTTTTTCTTCAGATTTGGTCATAATTAGTAGGTTTTCGTATGTAATGTTCTCAATCTCGTTTTTTTCAGCTTCATAATTGCCATTCTGACTTCTATTTTGACTGAGAATATTTCAGAAAAATGAATTTGTTAATTTGACATCTGTATCATTGGGTAAATTTTTGAAACAGTCCTTTCGCTTTGATATCAACAACATTTCTCGGAAATATGAACGCACTATTATGTGAAAACGGGAATTGCTGTTCTCATACGTTGCTAGTTCTCTTGCGAATTGCTACATGTTGTTTAGAACTTATTTTGAAAAGCAGAGAAAACAGTTTTCATGTTATTTTAAGTAAACAAATGCAGAATGTTAAGTAATAATCACTAATAATGTATAATAGTATAATAAAGAAATCAGTGCTTAGCAGGGAAAAGATTGGAAGAGGGAGCAAAATTAACTGGGTTTCTTTTATTGTGTGGGGTAATGATTTTCTTTGTGATACAAATATTCTGCTACAATATTTCCCATTTATCTAATTTTTGCTACATGCTCAGAAACTAATATATGATATCTTTAATCTTTACAGAAAATTCTGTGCCATTATGCAATTTCAGTGTTTTAAGGTTAAATTAAGAAATGTGCATATCTGTCTCAAGATTGCATATCTATCTCAACTCCAAAGCTTTTTCTTTCTCTTTCTACTATACCAGGAGTTCTTAGTCTGGAGTTTGTAAACTTCTTTAAGAAAAAGATTACATCTTAAACTGAAATGAATAATTTCTTCCCATTCAGAATGTAGACAGTAAGTCACAGATTTATCAGCAGTAGCTGCAATTCTGCAACCAACAGAAATACTAGATATTTTCATATTAACCCATTTTGTCCTATGGTCCCAGATATGAAACACCTATAAAAATTTAAAATTGAGCAACAAGTATACCACTTATGGTAACTTTGAAATAATTATTGTTTTTAGAGGTGCATTCTTTGGAGAAAAGTAATAGATGATTGATTAGAATGTTTGATTATATATATATGTATGTGTGTGTATGTACACACACATATGTGATAGAAGACATAGATAATGATTTCCAATCATTATCTATGCATCTATGTCAATTTCATTGAAATAGTCACAGAATTGAAAACTTGGGACGTAACCGGGTTAAACCATTCTTAGTGCAGATATTGTGAAATATATTTTATTCTCATCACTACTTAGAAATGTCAGAAATTATTAAAGCTACTACTGTATCTTGTTATTGAATATCTCAATGAAGAATGCATATGTTAGTGTATTACAGCTTTGGTTTGGTTTTAATTTTTTTTTTTTTTTTTTGGAACCAGGGATTGAACCCAGGGGCGCTTAACCACTGAGCCACATCCCCAGCCCTATTTTTATATTTTATTTAGAGACAGGGTCTCACTGAGTTGCTGAGGCTGGCTTTGAACTCGCGATCCTCCTGCCTCAGCCTCCGGAGTCACTGGGATTACAGGCATGCGCCACTGCACCTGGCTTAATTTTTTTACTTGGACTGCAGGTGTAGCTCAGTGGTAGAGCATATGCTTTGTATGTACCAGGTCCTGGGTTTGATTCCCAGCACAAAAGAAGGGAAGAAAGGAAGAAAGATGGAAAAAGAAGATAAAATATTTCACTTATGTGCTTTTAATAAAATTAATTTCCTCTGGAATCTTTTGTATTTTATTTTATGCATTTGAAAACTTTTTTGAGAAATTCAGACTGCCAAATAATCCATAGCACTAAAAAGACAAAGACCCTCCCTGACTATAACAGGATGCTGACTTTATTATATAACTATAAATTTTGAATTAATTCTTTTTTTTTTTTTTTTTTTTTTTGCGGTGCTGGGGATTGAACCCAGGGCCTTGTGCTTGCAAGGCAAGCACTCTATCAACTGAGCTATATCCCCAGCCCTTGAATTAATTCTTAAGGATGCTTTATTATTCTACTTGTTTAGAATGTAAAATTCCATTTAAAATTGTTGCAAAGTCAAGAAAACATTTGATAGAAAAATCGTACCAAACAGAATTGCTGATTTATTTTAAGCTGCCATCAGTAATTCCAAGAGCCCTAAAAAGATAAAATAAGTAATTACTCTTCATAGGACCCCTGGTGTAGTAGCAATAATGTAAATTTATGACAATATCAGCTTTCAGGCCTTTCCAAGCTGTGTGTTCCAGCCTCTAAATTGGTGCTTATTTTTGTTGATGAGAATGAATAGAGGAAGTCAATAAAATAAATAAGTAAATAAATAAATAAATAAATAAAGCTGTAAATTGCTAGCTGGGAATGGTGTCACATGCCTGTAATTCTAGCAACCCAGGAGGCTGAGGCAGGAGAATCACAAGTTTGAGGGCACTGTAACTTAGCAAGGGTCTAAGCAACTTAGTGAGACCCTGTCTCGAAATAAAAAATAAAAACGACTGGGGATGTAGCTCAGTGGTAAAGCACCCTGGATTCAATCCCCACCACCAAAAAAGAAAAAAAAGAAGTTAAAGCTGTAAATTGCTTTTAAAATATTGTTTGTTATCAATAATCTGAATAGAATTTGTGGCAAATATAAGCAAAAGAAAAAGGTCTTTCATAGAGTTTAGAGGCCAGTGGATTTTTTAATGGAGGGCGTTTTAAACATAATCTGTCTTGTAGCTGAGTCTGCTGTTGATGTCATCATTATAAAAGGTTGCTTGCCTTTTCTCATTCATCTTCTTCCTTTGTTTGCCTAAAGCACAGATTGTATAAAATCTTGGCCATTTATTTTCACACTCTCTTCTCTTTGTCATATATAAATGAAACCTATCTCAGAAATAATATGCCTGCAGAAACAGTATATTTACTTGTTTTTAAAGGAGCAGCAATATATCAGTTTGGTTCTATTGAAGATTAATAAAACTAGGTCAATTTATCTGTCTTTTTCACTTTTAATTATTGGATGACAGAAGGAATGAAATCCTCAGAAAACACCAAAATGCTTTGCTTTGCAGACTCTGAAAATAGTTGGATTTGCTTGCCAACACAATCTGTTGAGAAACATAAAACAATTATATAACAGATCCTCTATATTTTTTTAGAGAAAAAGGCTTTCTTAATTACATAACTCTGGAAAGAGAATGATGTAGCAAGGCCAACCTTGCAAGACCCTGTCTCAAGATAAAGGGTTGGGGATGTGACTCAGTGGTAAAGTGCCTCTGGGTTCAATTGTTGGTACAAAAAAAAAAAAAAAAAAAAAAAACACCAACTTTAATTCAGCAGAAGAGGAGGAAGAAGCCAAGGCCAGTGATATGGAAACGTTCATGTTGTAACTGTTCATATTTCTTCTCTGCTTCTCCTCTTAGGTTTGCTCAATTCTTATTTACCGAGGAATTCAAGGCCGGGTCACGGGTCCTTGAAAGTATATACAGCTTGTACGAAGGCTTCTCCGGGACGGTGTGCTTTCTGATCGACCTGCTGCAGCCCAATCAGGCTGAATTCCCTCTCTTCAGTGTCTTTGTTTAAAAGGTTTCATCTTCCATTGTGGCCCTGCAGAAGTCCCCCGAGATTTCGTGAGCCTGCTGAGGCAGTTTCCATATAAGCCACATTCAATGGTATCACGACCATGAGCCTTAACATTGCTGCCAGAAGGATGGGAGCAGGCAGGGAAGGCAACGTGATAGACTGGAGAGAACCTGCAAAATAAGACACCACAACTCATCTAAAAACTGTAGCGAATGTATGTTTCAGGGAATAGGTGTAAAACCGGAGATCAAAGGGAAAGGGAAAAAGAAATGGTCTCTTTTTCAGTTGATGACAGAAAACAAAACCGAAAAGGGGATTATCGCAATAAAATGCTAGCACTTTCCCAATTGGGGAGAGAATCTGGCCATTTGTGGGAGCTTACCACCCCTAAATTCAGAAATACAGACAATCAAAAATTAATTTGCACCACTGAAAACTGCTAGCAGGGATGAAGTGTCAGGATGAAGGACATAAAAGAAAACCTTTGATTGTCCTAAGCCTTTACTTATTGAAGTTCATGATTTTTACTGAATGGAGATAATTGCATATGAATATTTTTTACCATTGCCCTGGGCACTTTAAAGACATCGTATTATAACTTAAACACTGAAATTCCACATTTCCTTAGGCCTTAGAATATCTCTTTTCCTAGTTCCTTTTTTTTCCCTAAAGCTCAATTAGAATAGTAAAATTCAGGCAGGACTGGGGATATAACTTGGTGGTGGAATGCATGCCCAGCTTGCACAAGGCCCTGGGTTCCATCCCCAGAACCACAAATAAAAAAAAGAAGAAAAACTCATAGTCTAGCAAATACTGTAGCAAGTGTTACTGTCGAGTATTTTTCTGAATTTCAAGTGTGAACTGTATATTGTCTGTTGTTGGTAATTTTTAAAATGCCTTTATATGTGTAATCTCTATAAAGCTATTAGTCAAACTGTAAAATTTGCTCTTGGTAAAAATCACTCATCTTAAAGATCAGGGTAACCACTACAAAGGTGTGTCATTTCTGCCTGTGATGTAATACTGTGTCCCATGGGACAGACAGACACCGGCTGAGAAAGGCACCCGTTGATTGTGGAAGGAATGTTGCTTGATTTTATACTATTAGTTTAAGAGATGAGTGAACTCCCTGGCTGGTCACCTTACCTTCGAAGACACAGGGTCCACTAGAAATTGGTTATAAACCCATTGAGTCAAGTTATCATATCAAATTAAACCCTGCTGTAAACACACATAGAACTTGTGAAACTGCTTCAAGTAAATAGTGGTTTACAGAACACTATAGGAGCATTTGTCACTTTAATATGCAGAGCATGAGTTTACCCCTATCCTGAAATTTAATCCTGGACATTTTCATATTTCATAGTAAGGAGAAAATTGTACTGTATAGACTTAATTATTTAAATAGTCATTAGATATTTGAATATATATGTGTATATATATGTACGTGTATATATATTGCTACATCTATCCCTATGTAAACCTAAGCACTTATTCTGTAGTTCAGTAGTTCCTAAGCTGGGTCATTGGTAGACTTTGGGAGGAGTTAAGGAATACTCTGTTGCCTAAAAACATTTGTATGTATGTTGGGGTGTGTAGATGCACACACACCCATGTGGTGTGTGTGTTGTGTGTGTGTATGTGTACACATTAAGCATGTGCTCCTGTTTGGGGGAAGAGGACTTCTAGTATTCAAGAGATTCACAAAGAATCTTACCAAAGAAAGGTAAGAATGATGTTGTATATTTTATGACTCTTTGTATGTTTGCACTAATCAAAACAAAGTAGAATAGCCAGGCATGGAGGCACACATCTATAATCTCAGAGCTAAAGCAGGAAAGTCACAAGTTCAAGGCCAACCTGTGTAACTTAGTGAGACCCTGTCTCAAAATAAAAGAATAAAATAAAAGGTTGAGGGGACTGGGGATGTAGCTCAATAGTAGAGCACTTGCCCCGCCATGAGCAAGGCCCTGGGCCTGATCCCCAGTACCAGCAATTGGGGTGGGGTGGGACCTAAGACAAGAGGGTTTGGAAAAGCATGCATCTTTTTCACTTATTCCATTTTCACATCCTCAGATATAAGCATATAAAATTGGCCTCAGTTATTCATCTGTGAAAATACTCAGTTTGAGGCAATACCACATAAATAGCAGCTTTCAGATCACTTCCAAAATGGAGTTCCAGAAGTTCTTTCAGGAACAGACAAGCACCTCTTGGAGAGCCTTAAGGCACGATGCCTTCTACAAAGTGGAGTCTCCTTTTGGCATGATAGTGAGGACTGTTTTTCCGCAATCTCATTTTAAAATCATTTCACGTGGCTTCTATAGGCTGAAGATAATAACCACCCAAGATCGGGGCTTTATTAAAGGAATACATGTTCTTCTCATCATCCGGCAGCCCTTTGAGATGTGTTAGGTAATTTCTCCAAAATCTCATAGTTAGAGCCAAAGATTCAAAGGTTTTCACTATCCAAGTTTATTTATTCAGTATTCTAGAATGATTCTGGTGAGACAGCAGTGAACAAAATCCCCCTTCCCACCAAGCTACCTTCTGTTTGCTGATCCTTCCACCATTCATCTTTGAGACCTAAAACCTAAAGGACAAAGAAGCCAGACTCTAGCTCATCCCCTCAGTTCCATTTCTATGAACTTTAGAAAAACTGGACTTCTTTTTCTGTTCACATGCCTTTTTAAGATCTGGTAGGGTGACTGTAATGTTGTGGTACTGACCATTGTAAAAAGGTAACCCTTTCTGTGTGCCAAGTCCACACAAAGGCCATGTTTGGGTGTTGTCTTTGAAATGACACCTCAGTAAATTTAGAAACAAGGGTAAAGCTTGTTTAGCACTTAAACATATTGTTGAAACTTTTCATTTTCCTACGGGAACAGAATTGTAGATTTCAATCTTGTTTTCCCAAAAAGGGGTAAGAAAGACCTTTAAGTCGTAGGAAAGTGACATGCCACTATATTTAATTATCCAGCTTGTCCTCTTCTAGGTAGTAACATTGTTGATGTAGCATGTTGCCTCTTGAAGGCCCTAATCTAGCTTTAATATTATTTACTAGATATGACCCAAATAATTATGAACCCTGAAGGTAATTGTGGAAATATTGGAGGATATATTAAGTCATTTGACAATAGAAAGACTGCATTATACTTTGATGACAGGACATTTTGTAAACCATTACAATTCTGTGTTTTGCTTCATTAACACAATTACATGCCTTCTCTTCCACATAGCCACCAAGTATTATCTATATTTTACTCACTCTCATTTCACTCATCAGTTTATTACATTTTTGTTCAACTCTTTTTTTTTTTTTTTTTTGGTTCCTCCCAGGGGCGCTTAACCCTGAGCCACATCCCCAGCCCTTTTTATATTTCATTTAGAGGCAGGGTCTCGCTAAGTTGGTTGGGGCCTCACTAAGTTGCTGAGGCTGGCTTTGAACTCATGATCCTCCTGCCTCAGCCTCCTGAGCCATTGGGATTACAGGCGTGCGCCACTGCACCCAGCCTTTGTTCAACTCTTGATATCTGAGAACAGAAGTTTGATGGCATATATTTCCCTGTGCTTCTTCATGTAATTGACTGTGTTATTAAGATAATAGTATTCATTTATTCATAACTCAGAAAACAAATAGAATCATATTCGTGGTCTATGTTTAATCTCAGCTCTCCACTGATAACCTATTTAACATGATTTAAGATTTTAATCCAGGTGGTATGTAAATTATTTCAACTTCTGTAGAAAGCACATCAGTAATTTTGATGCAACAAATGTGAGTTTCTGATTTATATCCATGCTGAGAAAATACACAGGGCTGGGTTTGTAGCTTCATTTGTAGCTCAGTAGTACAGTGCTAAGCTTAGCACACACAAAGCTCTGGGTTCAATCCCCAACACAGGGAAGGATGGAGGGAGGGAGAGAGAGAAAAAACAATTATAAGAGAAAAAATTAATAATTTTAAAGGCCCTGAGTTGGAAATCTCAAAGCCTTGTTCTGCCATTTCCATGGACCACCATGGTATAATAATCACCCTGTTCACTTCACAGGGTTGTCATGAGGTCACTGATGATATAATGGATATAGGAGAGTTTTGTAATGTGCAGGTCCTTTATATGTTTAAAAAGGATGCTATATTTTTATACCTACTATATGCATACAAAATCATGCTCAGTTGTGACTTCCAATAACATTTCAGCCACATGGGATCTCATATGTGAATGTAGTTCTTGAGATCTGGATCACTAGACAGGTAAAAACCAAGTGTACATTTTTTATATTTCACCACTAGTCTGTCTGGGTGATTGCATTTGTGACCCCGAAGTTTCTGATTTGCCAGGGCTTACTACATAGGGATAAGCTGGCTCCCTTTTAATGTAAACATTTACTTTGCTTATTTGAAACAAAGGGTTACAGTGCCAGTAACTCAAGAAAGGGGGCAGGCAGCCCAGTTCTACAGAGCAAAACTGAACTGGTAAATAGAGTAATTTTGGATTGAGTTTGATCAGCACTTTAAATCGGGTCTCAGAGCTGCGTGACATAAAAGAATAGAAACATTCTCAACAGCCAATAAGGACTTCTTTGGGGGACCTGGGTTATTTATTCAACATTGTCTCAAATTAGTAGCTAAAACTACTAAGACCCAAATTTGCCAAGGCCCTAGGATGTTGGGCATAAACTTGGCAAAGAAAGCAAATGAGAAGGCAGACAAAGGAGTGTGTGTTTGAGGGAGGTAAAGCTTGCAGAAACTCAACATCTCCAAGTGGGTTATGGACATATATTTAATAGTGCAAAAAGCCAGTACAGTCTTACCCATGGATTTTACTGCTTCCTGGGACCTGTAATCCTTAACCTGATTCAACGACTTTTGTTTTCCTTCTCCTTTAAACAGCTCATTCTGATATATTTTTTCCTACGTATGCTTAATCATGTGACCTCCTTTCTCATGGGAGGGAAGGTTTTCTCCTTATCTCTTCCTTCCATGTCTGTTCTTAGCTAAGAGTTCCAGGCTCAGTAAGGTCGGACTCCCCTCTGGACAGAAGGGCTGACCTCAAGGTCAGCAGGAGATGGGCCTATTCTGTATTCAGATCACAAGTCCAGGACAGCCCACCACAAGTGCGCCTGTGCATAAGAATAGGATGGTGACTGCATTTGTCCTGCTACCCCTCCATATTTTTTATGGAGGTCATTTTATTTTTACTGTTAAAAAAAAAAGCCAAAGTTGATGCTATATTAAATGTTTAGGCCTCATCCATGATGATAACTCTTATACTGGAGGTGGAGTCTCTCATTTCTTTAATTGAAAGTGCTAATGAATTGCAGCCTGATGAATGATGCCTTTAGAATTTAAAAGAGTATTTGCTTTCATTTTCTTAAAGTATGCAACCGGCTTGTTGCCACCTAGATTTCTTTACAAATGGTGAAGTCCCTTATCTGCAGGATTCCCTGTATCTTCTTTTGCCTTTGTGCACCTGTTATTTAACCCTCTTAATTGAATTTGAAAAATCATTTAAAGTGAAAGCCAAATCATCTACATTTTTGTTCTGGACTGCGGGGAGGGTCGATGGTTTGTATGAATTAAAACAATAGATTATCCTCTCCTTTTTATTTTTAATTAAGTTATTTGTACATATTTATAGATAGTACAATAATTCAATACGTGTATACCGTGTGTAATGATCCAATCGGGGTAATTAGCACATTGATCTGCTCAAATATTTATCATTTCTATGTGCTGGAAAACATCAGTTTCTTCTAGTTATTTTTAAATATGTCAAAATTGTTATAGACAAAAGTGACCCTACTGTGCTATAGAACAATATAAATAATTCCTCCTATTTATCCTCATTTCTTGCCTTTCTCCTCCCTGCACAATACTGAGGAAGAAAGAGGGGAAAACATAACTGTTCAGAGCCATGAAAACGGTTTGCAAGGACTTCCTGTGCGATTCCTCTTTGGTTTTTCTTAGTCCCTGTGAAAAACAGTTTCTTTCTCTGCTCATCTCCCTCTCCCCCCTCCCCCGTGTGTGTGTGTGTGTGTGTGTGTGTGTGTGTTTTGTAAGGAAAAAGAGACTGGTTTAAGGAGAGTGTCACTTATGAAATAAAATCCAACATTTAGCTATTAGAAATACCAGAGTGAACAGATAATGTTCAAACATAAATTGTTTCATGAATAGGTCTTAATTATGTGCTACCTGCTCTAATAAATTTGCACACAATTAACAAGGACCCTAGTCACATTTCCAGTTGTCTGTCTTAAGCTTTCCTTTTTATTAAAACTTCTGCCAGGTTAAAGCCATTAGTTGTCATTTGTTGAAGATCACAGCCATGCGTTTTACAAATACAGCACCAGTGTCCAACACAAATGTAATGTGAGCCACAAATGCAAACCACATATGTAATTTTAAAACATTCTAGTGGCCACATATACAAAGTAAAAAGGGCGAAATTAATGTTAATAATGAATTTGACTGGACCCAGTATATCCAAAACATTATCCATACAATTGCAATATAAAAATATTAATGAGATTTTAACCTTTTTCTTGTACTATGCCTTTAAAATCCAGTGTGTATTTTACATTTATTGTATTGGTCAAGAGTACAAGAGCCACATGTAGGTTGGCTACCATATTGGACAGTGCAGAGCTAGAATTCCACTGATAAGGTCTCTCTACTGCTTATATCAACTTTGTTGTTATGAAATAAAATGGAAAGAGACCACTGTATGCTATAGGAGTAATACAATATTTCCCCAACTGTAGCATAGCAGTACCAAGAGCTGTATGGTAGAAAGACAGATTTTGTGATTAAATAAGTTAGGGAAATTTTAGCCTTTTATCCTCTTCTGAAGATTACGTGGTGCATTAACAATACAGACTCTGAGCAAACTCTCCTGGGTAAAGAATCCTGTTTGAAGTTGAGTTCTGTGTCCATAGGTATTGTAGAAATTGCCACAAGTGTCTCCACAGAAGAAAAACTTGGTGTTTTCATCTCCTTCTTCATGCTCTTTGAAGCCCATCTGTACTTTCCCCCGCCCCCCATAATCACTTGAGAGAGCTAGGATAACTCTTTTGTTCTAGAACAATCACTTCCTAAATTGAAACCATCATATGGCTTTAAGTTCTTACACATGCACATAGATCTTCAGAAAGTACCTAAATACACACATTCCTCTTAACTTTCAGAAATTATGAATACTCTAAAAAGATGGAGGAAGAAACATCTGAATGTGTATATGTGTAAACACAGAATCTGTCCGTGTCAAGTTCTGCAGTTCTGCAGATGCTTTCTTTTTATGAATACAGTTTTAATTTCCATGCTTCAGTGTGTATGTACTACTCTTCTTGTATTGTGTATGAAGTAACTGACATAGCAATCGATTCAAGGATTTAGACAATACTTATCTACTGTCACTCTTTTGCAACATGGTTTTAATGGGGCCTTTGATGCTGTCCCCATAAGTTTACTTTTAAGATCTGTGTTTTAGTATCAATTACCAATAAAATCAAGTCTGCCGCTGAATTTAGTTCAAGTGACTGTAGTAACCCTATATGTGGATGTATTCAAATAAGTAGATTGATTTAAATGATTGATTTTGTCTTTTTTTTAGGACTTTAGTTTTTCAGTATTAGAGATGTCTTCTGAAGACTGTAGCGGCAGTAAAGAATTCTTTTGCTCTTGGAAATGCAGTAGAACATGGGTTTTACATAGACTCTCCAGGAGTAGGAGTGGAATATTCTAAGTGTAAAAGTTTGATTTTAGAATCTGATAAGGAAGGGCATCCCATTCTCTAAAAAGGTAACAGCTTCCCCAACTTTGAACATCCAGGGGAGTTCTGTTTGGACAGGAAGCCTGGATTTTAATCTCTTAAATTTAATGGCACTAAATTAACAAAAATTTTAAAAATGGCTTTTGTAGAATCCACTTATTAGAGAAAACACTTTGTAAAGCCATATACAACTGAGGAATAGTCAAACATTATGTATTAGCTTGAGAATGTGCATTTCCCAAATGAATAGAATGTACTTCACCAAAAAGCTTTTTCTTTTTTTTGCACAATTCACAATACTTATAGAAATATAATTGCATCATTGGAAAAAAAGAATTCATTTTCCTAATGATACATTTCACAAGCAGCAAATTAGTATAATTCCTTGATTATGGGGGGTCCAAAGGAATAATATGCCAATATAGTATAACTGCTTATTCCTAACTAGAAATAAATAATTACCACTATTTAAAGTACTATTGAATTTTGAATTAGTGTTATTAGTAAAATTGTACTCTTTACAATATATTTGTCTCAGCACAGATGCAGTTAAAAACAAAATTATAAAAATACACCAAATAATAGAAATTAGTTGTTACTACTTTAAAATCCTATTAATTTGTTGTATATAAGAAAAACTTTGAAAGACTTGCACACAAAATGAAAGACTAAAAACAATGTCTTTTTGTCAAAACAAGTCAGTAAGTTGACCTCTTGCTAATTATTTTATTTCCTTAGGGGTACTCTGAGTTGCTTTCAATGACACATTAGTAACAATTAGTTCTAAATTTAGAGCGGAAAACATTCTGCGGATATTTTACTGTATCACAAAATGTCATACTACCATATTTTATAATAAAACCAAATTCTCAAGTATCCTGGTATGTCACATGTTATTATACCAAAACATCACTTTCTATAAGTCTATTATTCTTGCGTACGTAATATTTTTAACAAATAATGACTATTCCAGTCCTAGTAAGAAAATACAGTGCAATATATGACATTAAATTGATCTTTAGTGATTTTAGTGAAAATCCACTTAGGTGTTTGACAAGGACACTAACAATTATAAGCTGTAATGCATATGTTATTCTCAAAGATAAGATGGCAAATAACAACAGAGAAAGACATGGTCACTGGAGTAAATTAGTTGGTGTACAGACCAACTAAGAAGGATCAACTTAAAAATGCTGAACAGATTTTAGCTTTTGTTCCTGGAGTGGGAACTACTACAGCTGATGCTGCTTCTCTTCATGTAGGGGGTTTGTTTGCAACTAATGCATTGTATGATGAAATTGTCTTCAGATGGAAGATTGAGTCAGAAGATGCACCTGTTTATAAAACTATTAACATGTTCTGAACACTGTGATCTTTCCAATGTGTTTTCTGTATTAGTTTTGTACTGTAGAAAATAATTTGCCATAAACTGGTCTTTATAGTGTTTCGAGTGATGTTATTTACTGGCTTTTTGCCTCTGCACCATAACACAATCCACTTAATGTAAAACCTGTGATAATCCTTGGCCTTAAAATCGAATGCTAAATAGTTACTGTGTTCCAATTAATAATTCTAAGCTACTAATTAATTTTCCTTTGAAAGCTAAATAAAACATTACACAAATACTCCGGAGTGCTGCTGCTGATTTTGTGTTTGTGACAGTGTGTGTATCTTGATCCAGGGCATGGTGGCCTGCTGAGTTCTATAAATAGACATTAGTAATCCTTTTGGAAAAAGGGCCTGGTACCTCTCAGCTTTTCGCTGAATCCTCCCCTCAACCCTTATAAATAGATTTTCCCTTGTCACATAACAACGAAAAAGAAAGCTCATCATGTTTTCTCCCTCTCCATTCTTTGTTTTGATCCCATCTAAATTTTCATATTCTGAGTTTACATTATTTTCCTAAACAGAAAAATGCCCGAGATGTCTGAAGATTGAAATCACCCAATTTCACCCGGGAAAGAGATCTTATAATTATTAAAATCTAATTTCTGTAGGGATAGGTTAAAACCTGGGTTTTAAAGATTTAGTGGCCTGATGAAGGGCTGAGGAACAGGGATGGGTTCAATTCATCTTGATGTCTAGAAAGTGGCTTAAAGTTCAGTCGGTGAAAAGGATTTGTATTTGTGTTAGGGTTGGCACAACAGCAAGCAGGGGTATGCTTGGGCAAGAAAACTGCTTCCTTATTAGGTCCTGGTCTTTGACCTGAGTTAGTCAGTTATAGAGGAATACATTTTGTAGGCGGGCTTTCTGGGAGGGGAGGCTTTGGTTCTTAGATTATCTGATGTTCTTTCACCATTGGAAGCAATGCTTCCGACCACTATATTTGGAAGGTGAAGAGGCATGCTCACAGGCACAGCGAAAAGTTAAACTAGTCCCTGTCACGGTGGTGGTGGTGGCAATACACTTGCACTTTGAAAAGAAACTGTGGCCTGATTATTTTTAAATGATGCAAAACTCTGGCCTTTTGAAGAATCAGGCGTTTCCTCGGTCCAGAAAATGAAAAGACCGGGTGGGAACGGCGTCCAAACCCCAATTCTGGGCCCTGTTGGTTGCAGTTCAAAGGGATGTGACCAGTTTCCACGGACGGAGCCGACCAAGGGACTCTAGGACCCAGAAGCTGCGCGCGGGGCCAGCAGGGCTGGCAGTTTGCTCCTGGACTCCGGCGTGGCGCGGAGCGCCTGTCTCAGGGCGCGGGTTCGCGGCCCGCCCGGGGACCGTCACCACAGAGACGCAGTGGGCATTCTGGCGCGCGGGCGGCGGGCGGCGCACGGCGCGTGTGGGCGTGTCCCATTGGGGCCGAGCCGCCCGCCCCACCCCAGCCGGTTGTTCCCCCCCAGGCCCAGCTCCAACGCCCGGGCCGGTCGGCCGGGCCCGCGTGCCCTCGGCGGGCTGCGCATAGCGCGGGAGCTGGTCGGGGCTGGGCATGCCAGGAGCCCCTAGGATAGCCGCCACCGCCGCCGCCGCCGCCGCCGCCGCCACTGCCACAGCGTCCGTCCCCGGTACGCCCCGCTGAAGCGCGGAGATGAAATTCCCGGCCTCTGTGCTGGCGTCCGTGTTTCTGTTCGTGGCCGAGACGACGGCGGCGCTCTACCTGAGCAGCACCTACCGCTCGGGCGGGGACCGCATGTGGCAGGCGCTGACGCTGTTTTTCTCGCTGATGCCCTGCGCGCTAGTACAGCTCACCCTCCTCTTCGTGCACCGCGACCTCAGCCGCGATCGCCCGCTCGTGCTGCTGCTGCACCTGCTTCAACTCGGGCCCCTGTTCAGGTGCGTGCGGAAGCCGGGAGCCAGCCTAGGCCGCAGCCCCCGGCCGGCTCCCCCCAGCAGCCCGAGCGTGGGGGGCGGCCTTCCGGTAGGGACAGGTGGCTGGGCCTGAGGCCGGCCCGCCCTCCCCTCCAGCCTCTCGATTCCAGTCACCAGAATGTGGCAGGATCCTAGCATAATGACACTAAAGCTGAGGCGCCCAGCATTCCTGTCAGGTCCCACCATATGAACTTGTCAACATTCACCTGAATTTGACCGACCAAAATGGCAGCTTCGTGGGGTTCATTCTCATAAAATACGTGGCTTTCTCCGCGGTCAAGTGGGCGCCGGCACAGTTGGCTTGTATGGCCACCACTCCTTGGAAGCGGGTCCTAACCGCGGTTAAAGCAGGCTGTTTTGTTTGATTTATCAGACACGTGGAGCTTCCTGTGTGCCAGGCACTGGTCTAAGTGCTTCGCAAATATTAATGGATTTAATTCACATACAGGAGTCTAGACATCCACAAGCCAGTCTTTTGTCTCGGTGGGATGGTGATGATTATGGAGCGTGGAAACATATAGGGTCATAGAAATGTCTTCCAGCCCTGCTTAAGTTATAAACATAGTCGTGAAAGTTGGTACACAGTGGGCCATGAAGACAACAACTTGGTGTGTGTTTAGAAGAACTGTCAGTGACATTTCTGGAAATAGTTTTTATGACTGCAAGGCAAGTAGAAATATATGGGCCTGAAACAGACTTTGCCTTTATCTAAGGCCCTTGAAGGGAGTTTAAAATGTGTTGTCTTCCTATTTTTCCTCTATAGGAAAAGCAGAATAAAGGGTTTCTATCTGGATTCCAGATTAATTTGGAATACTGAATTGTAAATGTAGGTGACAGAGGAATTTGAAGAAAGATCAGAGACACATCTCAGGGACCACAAAATTCAGCTAAACAGTACCCTTTCCTAACAGAAAATCAAACTGCCTCTGTCTCCCCCCCACCCACCCCCAACTTTACACACACCACATACACACAGTTGAGTAGCAGGATAGAGTTTACAAAGCCCTATTATAAAACGTTTGCACCTCATATTAAGAACAGACATTCCAGCTGACACTGGTTTACACATAGTCTTGGCAAACTTGGTGAACAAGTTTCCCAACCTCCAGAAGCCCTGGAATTCTAGAAAGGAAGAGAAGCATGTATGCTAGCAGAAGTGAGAAGTTGCTACTGTTGTCCAGACAGCTGAGCAAGAATCAGGGAGAAAAAAGGGGAGGAAGGAAATTTTACAAAGTCCTGACACCTGGAGCTGTTTAGTGACAGAGAGTCCTGTGGTCCCAATAGTGTTCCTGCTGAGTAAGATAAGTGTGATCTGACTTTGGGCAAGGCACTCATCATTTCTTCATCTGTGAAGAGAAACTCAGTTCAGTGGCTTGACATGGGAGAACTGACATTTCTCAAAAGCGTCTTCTGTTAGGTGGTTCAATATGTTCTGTGTTTGTTGACTCATCACTATGAGGTAGATGTAATTGCTCCCATTTTATTTATTTATTTATTTATTTATTTATTTATTTATTTATTTATTTAGGTGGTGAGGATGGGGCCCAGGGCCTTGTGCATGCTAATCCAGCACTCTACCACTGACCTACACCCCCAGCCTTTGTCCCCATTTTATAGATGAGGAAAATGAGATCACAGATCATGTTCCCAAGGCTTCTGAAAAAATGGAATCAGGTTATTTATGTTCACTATGCCCTGTGAAAGAGAGCAGAGTATGTAGTACATTTTATTAATAGTTTGTCTTAAGAAAAAATTTGATCATTTTTGACAAAATTTTAAAAACTAAGACAATGTAAATAGCCATCCAAGTAAATGAGAGGACTTACCATTGCTGCCATTTAAAATGTTGCTAAACATTAGGAGTAACCCAAGACAAAGTTCATGACATAACATTATATATAAAAACAGGATGACAAGTATAAACCTGAGCTGAAGGAACTACCCTAAGATTTTAAAAGCAGTAATTTCTGGAAGGTGGAGTGTGACTTTAGTATTTGGAAAAACAGGAAAGTATATAATTTTCTCCTTTATTATATACTTTTCTGTATATTTCAGTTTTTACAGTGGAAAATAATTTAATTTTATTAAGGAAAGGAAAAATTTGGTGCTTTGAAGAGATCAGTACATAGAAAGTTTCAATACTGTAAAAAAGAGTTATTTCCAGAAAATTCTGTGGAACAAAATAGGTTAAAAACAAAACAACAGGCAGTCTTCTTCCACTGGCAAGGAGTCTAATTAATTCTAATGCAGCTTATTCATTTCAAGGAGATACTGGACCCATGATCTTTGAGCTGAGATACCCAAAATGTGGTTCCAAGTCTCTTAGCTTCCATATGAAAACAAAAGGAATTTGTAGCTTTATATTAACTTAGTATCTTACTGGAATTTCTTCTTGTTGATTGGTTCTATTGAAACTCTAAAACATCAGCTCACATAAAGATTAAAATTATTTCCCCCAAACAAAAGAGAGACATGGTGTTTCGCCCTTTCCCC
The DNA here is from genome assembly GCA_020662805.1 of Glaucomys volans. Lineage (NCBI taxonomy): Eukaryota > Metazoa > Chordata > Mammalia > Rodentia > Sciuridae > Glaucomys > Glaucomys volans. The sequence goes on from JAJEJO010001421.1 coordinate 617,852, forward strand.
GCTTATCGTTGGATTTATTCATACTTCTAAATTGTTTTGGGACAGTTCAGCTCTGTTTAACTTCAGGTAGGTACTAGTCAAACTCAATGTCCTTAGATGCCGTTTTTGAGTTCACAAAAGATGATGACCTACTTAAACTGCAATACAGGAGTACTGCTGGGGTGTAGCTTAGTGGTACAGTGCTTGCCCAGCTAGTATGCAGGAGACCTGGGTTCCATTTTCAGCACCACACCAACCCCCCCAATACCTTATACTAATGATTATGGACTAAATACTATTAACTCCACTCTGCCTCTTCTTTCCTTTAGAAAGGCATTGAGAGAGCAGCTTATTTATATCTTGCATTTTAGTCCTATATGTAAATACGTAGCTTCAGTTTTAATGGTTGTTTCTACATTGTCTGGATCTGAATATGAACTTTGGATAATGCCCTGAATTTTTTTTTTCGATTTTAAGGGAAATCTTACTGTGAATTATAATATATATTTTGGAAAAACAGAGGGAGGGGAAAACATCTCTTATCAGAAAAACCAACCAATCATTCAATAGAATGATCATTCTTTTACAGTTAATTTTCATAAATTAATTGATAGGGATAAATATAAATGAGTTATAAGTTCAAAGAATTTCCCCCATTTTTATTTACTGGCATAATGAGGGGAAAAATGGTACATAACAAATCTGGGTTTGTAAAATAAAGGCTAAAAAATTCCAAAAATCTTAATAGAGCATTGCAAAATGATCACCATAGTCTTTCCCTCTATAGTAAACTTTTGAAATAATTTAAAATAACAGTCTACATTTAAAGACTGTTTATTTCATTGGCAAAGTGGTTTTACTTATGGTGTTTCATTCCATCCACTATAAAACCCTGTGAGCTGTCATTATCTTATTTTTACAGTCAAGAATTGAGGCTCAAAGAGATTAAGCAAGTGGCTCTTCAAAGGTCTCCCAGCGCTTTCTATTTAACCAGTTTGGTTCTTGTGTAGCCTCTCAGAGCATGCATGCCATATGAAGATAACGTGGCTTATAGGAAATCATAGTATTTCTTTGGAAAATGTATTAATATTAGGGTCCTTGGTTCCACAAGTTATTTGTACTGGCACCAACATGCATGGTTTCAGCTAAGAATTAAACTCCTGGTTGTATGCTTAAAAAATGGGATATATGATGGGATAAAGTTAAAATAATGGACCCAACTACTGATTATCTATCTACATCAGGGATTGGCAAACTGTGCCCCACTGGCCAGATTCCCTCAACTACCTGTTTTTATAAATAAGGTTTTATTGGAACACAGTCATTGTCATTCATTTATAGATTGTCTATAGCTGCTTTAGCACTTCAGAGGCAGAGCTGAGCAGTTGTAATAGAGACCATAGCGTATAAAGCCTAAAATATTTTTTCTTTTTTTTTTTTTTTGGTACTGGGGATTGAACCCAGGGGCACTCCACCACTGAGCCACATCCCCAGCCCTATTTTGTATTTTATTTAGAGACAGGGTCTCACTGAATTGCTTAGGGCCTCGCTTGTTGCTGAGACTGGCTTTGAACTCGAGATCCTTCTGCCTCAGCCTCCCAAGTGCTGGGATTACAGGCATGCACCACCACGCCTGGCCATCTAAAATATTTATTCTTTATAACTGCTTTACAGAAAAATATCCTGACCCCTGATCTACATGATACTGGAAAACTATGTTGAACGATTAAAAAATGTTTGTATCTGGTACTAGGGATAAACCCCAGGGCCTTAAACATGCTCATCAGGCATTCCACCTGAGCACCAGTGATGCATTGAATAATTTTGTTGAAAATATTTTGGACTTTATTTAGAAACCTTTTAAGCAAAACAAACTACCAAAACAGATTTGGAGTAATTAGATAAGTCTTGTAGAATTTCAAGAATACAGTAGTAGTTTGTTTTTGCTTAGTTTTCTTACCCAGTAGTTGTGAACCATCTTGGGGGCATTAACAGATTTATTAAACACCTACTACATATAAAAGTGTGCTAAGACAATGTATTACCTTGGAAATGCCATGGAGTGTGAAAAAGTCTACCTCAGCTTTAGAGTCACCTGTGTCATTATTTCATTCTGGTACCTTCTTTCATTTCTTGATTGATCAATGAAGTTTTATTTCGTCCACAATTCTATAAATACTTCCCATTTCACACAACCCCCTCCTCAGCCTCAAGAGAATTGCATTCTTCTCCTAACTGAACCATCCTTTCATTCGTTTGGCTCTCAGCATATATTAGTGTTTAGATTGCTTATTTGTTTTGATCTTTAAAAACTCTAAACTTGATTTTATTATGTAAGTAAAGCATATTTGTTGTTGAAATGACAGAACAGCAGAAAACAGTCACAGTAAGAAAATAAAACCTCTAAAGAGAATAATTTGTAATGTTTTTGTTGTATGTCCTTACTAATATTTTTATGGTGACTACTTATAATCTTTCAGGGAAAATAAGCCCTGATTTTCAGTGTTTGCTGATTTCCACAATGCATTTATTCCCATCAAGTGTGATCAAGCACTAGTTGTTTAACAACTGGCTTACAAAATTCCTATTTAACTGTAAGCTCTCTTGAGTCAGTATGAAGCAGCTCAAACATACCACCGTGTGTGTGTGTGTGTGTGTGTGTGTGTGTGTGTAATTTGTATGTATTTATACATGGGTATAATTCTCTTTTAAAAAAATGTAATTTTCTTTATATATTCTGTTGTAATTTGTTTTTTTCATTTACCAAATAGGGTAAAAATATTTTTAAGATTATACTTGTTTATTTACCTTTTTTTGGTGCTGCTGATGGAATCTAGGACCTTGAGCATGCTACCACTGAGCCATATCCCCAGAGCAGCAGTTTTTTTTATTCAGTAGATGTATTTCTAAACCTCCAGTTTTAAGCACCACATAATATTGCATTGAATGGATATATTGGATTTATTTAATTAGTCTTTCATTTTGAAGATCTTGAGAGTATTCATGCAATTTTGCTATTACAAATAATGCTGTGATTCAAATTCTTGTACTAAGGTTTCTAAGTGAAATAGTTTATAAGCTAAAAGTGCTATATAAATATTAGTAGTTTTCATTACTTATCTGTATTCAATATCCCATTGCCCCATTTAGATAATGAGCACCTCTGAATGAGGCAGGGGTATCCAGTCATTTTTGTGTTCCCCAGAGCACATAGTAAAGTACATCTACACTCTTCTCATATTTAAGGAAAAAAAATTGCCTTTTGTTTTATTCTATCTTCCAGTCCATGTTGTTGTCAATGGCCCAGCAGTGTGAAGCGGCTTAAGTGGCTAGGCCTCATTCAGTTCCCAGTCACAGATTTGGGTTTGAGACCAGCTGGGCTTAAACTCATGACCTGAACTTAGTTATAATTATTTTCAGTTGAACACACTGGTACATACTGTTTTGCATGTTTCTGCGTCATATATTGAATTGACCTTGACCCCGCTGCACAAAATGTACTGGACAACCACCCCCCACCACTGCAGTACAGCACTCCTTCTTTCTTTTAGAATCAAATGAACAAAGGTAATAATCACAAAATATGTTCACTTTGTACTCACCAGAAAGGTTCCTCCTTTTCCTCCCTTGCATCAATGACTTTAGTATTTCAAATTATAAATGTATTCTTGTTACCATAGTTGCCTCAGGGTGAGAGTATAAAGTTAACAACATTCAATAAAGTAGATGAAGCTATAAAATCTTCTAGCAGCATTATAAGGTTGTTATGAATGTACATGTTTCAAGGAAAAAAAGGTCTTCAACAATTTTTAAACCTAAGGCCATGAACATTTTTCCTATTACTAGGGATAACCCATTTTCCCTCCTTTTTATTGTGGAAAATTTCAAACATACAGAAGAAAACTTGATTTCTTCTGTGAACACCCAAGTACCCACCACCTAGATTTCACAATTAACATTTTGTTTCACACTTCTAACTGTCCCTCTAGCCATCTATCAATCTGTACGTGTGTGTGCGTGTGTGTGTGTGTGTGTGTACTTAAAAGTAAATCACAGATAGTATTCTTTCTCTTTTCAGCATCCAGATCATTACCTAAAGAGGAAATCCAAATTTAAAAGCCAGATATTCTAATTCTGGATATGTCACTGGTTAAGGCTTTGTCCCTAGAGCAGGCCTGGAATTCCATAAGTAAGATATATCTGGCAAGCCACTGGGCATGATTGGCTTTAGTCCTGCCATGTAAAGGCTTATGAGGACAAAGAGATAGGTAACATATTGTGGTCTTCCAGTGAAATGCTAGATGGCAAGCTTCCCTGAGCTGGGCAATGGCCCAACCATATATTCTGCTTTAACTAGAGTGATTTGAGGAATCTATTATATGTGCTGTGTGTGTGTGTGTGTGTTTGTGTTGATTACCATCTTTCACGGCAAAGTATCATTTCTGCTTTATAATTGAGGGACAAGGCTCAAATGATAAGTTATCTGCCTGGGACTGCATAGCTAATATGTGTCAGGAGGGAAAATTGAACATTTTTCTGTGACTTGAGAGCCTGATCCACTTTCCTCTGTGGCCTTTGGTGTCACCCCTTGATTTGGTTCTTATTCAATTCCCATTGGCCTGCATGAGGGCCTGAAGAGGACCAAGTCCTTGGAACTGGTCCTTGGAGGGGATAACTTAGAGGGATGAGTATAGTCCAGAATAGCCAAGTCAAGGCTTTGAGAATCAGAACAAATGGAAGCAGGATGACTGATAAAAGAGAATCCTGCCCATCTATAATTATTATCACTTGCTGATTTATTTCCAGGTGTTTTGAAGTCTTCTGCATCTACTGTCAGTCAGGCCACAGTGAGGAACCTTATGTCAGCATCACCAAGAAGCGGCAGATGCCAAAAAATGGCTTCTCAGAGGAAATCGAGAAGGAGGTGGGCCAGGCAGAAGGCAAGCTATTTACTCACCGGTCTGCATTCAGCCGAGCTTCAGTGATCCAGGCTTTTCTGGGCTCTGCCCCACAACTGACCCTGCAGCTATATATAAGCATCTTGGAGCAGACCATCACTGTTGGAAGAAGTATGTATATTTTTTATTTTTTCTTGAACTTGGGGCTCAAAATGGGAAGCAAAATATGCTGTTTATTTTGTTTCAAGTGGAATTCATTCATACATACTTTCAATCCTGAGTCTGTGTTCTGCTTACTAAGCTCAAAATTTAGTGAATTAAAATGATAACATTGAATTGCTTAGGAATCTGCATTTTGGACAGGGCTCAAAAGGGAAAGCTCATCTACGCTCCAACTGTGAATCAGCTGAGTGGCTCAGTAGATGGGAGACTAGAATCTATTGAAGGCCCATTCATTTACATGTCTTGTTGCTCACATGTCTTTTTTTGTTTTGTTTTGTACTGAGAATTTAACTCAGGAGTGCTCTACCATTAAGCTACATCCCAGACCCCTTTTTTTTTTTTTAAATTATGAGACATAGTCTCACTAAGTTTCTTAGGCTGACTTTGAACTTGTGATCCTCCTGCTTCAGCCTCTTGAGTTGCTGGGATTACAGGCATGTGCCACTGTGCCTGGATTCATATGTCTTAATGCTGTTGTTGAGGATCTCAGGTCACCTCCATTTGATCTCACTATGTAGTTGAAATTGGGCTTCCTTACAGTGTGGTGGCTGCTTCCAGGGGTTATTTTCCTCTTAGTGAGAGAAGGATAAGGCCATATGGAAGGCCATATTCCTTCTGTGATCTAGCCTTGGGAGACATGGAATATCACTTGGGCAGCCTTCTCTTTGTTGAAGCAGTCACAAAGTCCTGCTATGTTTCAAGGAAGGGGGAGGAAAGTAAACTCCTGCTGGGGAATGGAAGATCATGTGAGACCAAAAAATACCACTGTGACCATTTTTAGAAAAGGCAGCTTGCCAGAGGCTGGTTCTCTTGGAATTTCATCTCTGAGTTTCAATGATAGCTCTAAATTAGCTGAGATGGTTGATTGTGATAGCTTTGTAGTGAATGGTGGATCAAGGTCACTAACCTGTCTTGAAGTTCTGATAGGTATATTAGAAGCTTTTGCTTTTAAGTGAACACAATTTTCTAACTTTTGGGCTATTCACACATCATCAAATTGAGAGCAGATTTTTGGCTAATTCAGATTTCCCACAAAGCTTCTATTTGTATTCGGGACAAATGAAAAACCTTCAAATGAGAGGGCAAATAATCCCTCCCATATATTAATATTATGCATACATGAAAAATGGGTACTCTGATAAGTTTTACAACAGATATGAAAAATGGTTTAAAAGTTTTTAGTTGAAAAAATACACATTTAAGAAAATGCTGAAATTAAAGTAAAAAAAATTACTCTTCTTTGTTTCACTCTCCTCAATTTTATCCTCCTATTGCCTATATTTTAAGTGTGATGGTAAATGTCTTAATTTGTGGCGGTGTCATATGATACTTACATGTCAGAGGTGTCTTCCTTATCCAGGTTACCTGACTGTGACTCTTAAGATGTGGGTCAGGATCTTAAATAGAGGTCTTGAACTTTGGTGGACTGGCGTTTATATGAAAATGCCTCCCACAACCCCTGGTAGACAGTAGATACTAAATAAATATAACAGCATCTTTAATTTCTAAGGACTTATGACTGAAATGGGTCTTGACTAAGGTAAGTTTTCTGCAGTACAGTATACCTTTTTCCCAGTTTATTGCTTTTCCAAATGGGCAGGGACACAGTGAAAAATCAGATGTAGTGATAACTTGATTGATTTTTATAAGCAAATCCATTTTTTCTCAAGTTTTTCATAGTGAAGACTGCCTTATGGGCCTTATCAGGGCACTCCCTGTTTTTGTAAATAAAATTTTATATGGAACACAGCCATCCTTTTTCATATGTATATTGTCTCTGACTGTTTTGGAACTACAGTGACATAGTTGAACAGTTACAACAGAAACATATGATCCACAAAGCCTAAAATATTTACTGTCTAGCTCCTTACAGAAAAAGTTTGCCAACCCTTGTAGTTTTTCAGACAGAGTTCCATTCAGGTAAATAAAATCTATCCTCTAAATATCCCTTGTCAGTATCATAAGGGATATCTGTGAGATATCCCAAGAAGTTGGAAAAAATATAAGTCCTCTGAGAGTTAAATGATAAACCAATTAGACTTGGAAAAAGGAAGTGGGCATGAGCCTGTTAAACAGACAGATGGTTGCCATTTATGCAGGTCTTGACCAACCCCAATTACTGCCTTAATGTATCTTGAGGAAGGAATCCCTCAGAAGAAGGGATCCCTCCCTTATAAATGGAGTGTGGGTTAAGGTGTGTCACAGGCAAATGTTGAAACTGTCATACATTTAGGAATACATTTGATGCATGGGATAAATAGCTGATGACAGGTTAACAACCCAGTGTTGATTTTGCTCATGTAACAAGAAATTGGAGGTGAGTGATTGCTGGAATTATTTCTACAGTGGCAAAGTTGATGTCCCTGCAGATCCATTGGCCTTTGTCTTGGGTTGCTACTATGGCTCCGACCATCATAGCTGCATTCAAGGCAGGAAAAAGGGCTGAAGAGGGAGGAGCAGATGACTGTCTCCTTTTATTACTAAGTATAACTTCCCCAGAATTCTCCTTCGTAGACTACTTTAGGTCTCATTGACCAGAAGTGATCACATGGTCACCTGATTGCAAGGGATGCTTGGAAAACCAGGCATAGGAATTATGGCCACCAATGTTTTAAACCAATGTGTTAAAGTTTGGATATGAGATGTCTCCCGAAAAATTCACATGGCAATGCAGAAGTGTTCAGAGGTGAAAGGATTAGATTATGAGAGCTATAACCTAATTGATTGATTAATCCATGTGATGGATTAATAATCTGAATGGATTACTGGATGGTGTAGCTTCAGGAAGTAGGTCACTGGGAGGGTGCCCTTGGAGATTATGTTTTGCCCCTGGCTCCTTGCCTTCTCTCTCTGCTTCCTGCTGCCTTGAGCTGAGCAACTTTCCCCCATCCATACCCTTCACCTGTGATATTCTGCCTTACCTCAGGCCCAGAGCAGAGGAGTCAACTGACAATGGACTGAACCTCTGAAACCAGGAGCCCAAAACAAACTTTTCTTCTGAGTTGTTCTTGTCAGGTATTTTGGTCACAGTTACAAAAAGCTGACTAACACCAGTATTCTTCAGACTTCCTTGAAGATGATTAGAATTACTTGGGGGCTTGTTAAATACACAGATTACCAGGACTCATCTCTGGAAACTGACTTGTTGGGTATGGGATGGGGGCCTAGGGTATATTGTTTTATTTTATTTCTCTCTTTCTATTAACAATGAATCAAGTGATCCTATTATCAGTAAAGTTTGGGGACACTGGATTAGACTGCTCATGATGTACTGGGGTTGGGTCTCACTTAGAATAAAACTGTTTTCTTAAAGTAGGAGGGATGGATATTGAATAGGCAGTATCTGCCATACCATCTAATGTGTCTAGACCAATAGAAAAGTCTGTCCTCTTGACAGGAGAGATACCTGGAGTCCATCAGAACTTGACCCCATTCAGGATTCAAATTCTATTACCCTCTACTCTCTGATTTTGTGCTCCTGAGCAAACACTGATGAATTTGGCCTTGGAAAGGTTTGGCACGAAAAGAGAGAAGCAGAGTTGCTTTTTAAATATTGTAATATAATTTATATAGCATGAAAAATTTAAGTTATGGTATTTTAAGTGTAAAATTCAGTAACTTTTAGTACAGTCACAATGTTGTGCCATCATCACCACTATCTATATATAGAACATTTTCATTATGCCAAAAAGAAATCCCTACTCATTTTAATAGTCACTCCTCATTTCCTGTGCCCCTAGACTCTGGCAACCACTAATCTACTATCTGTCTCTGTGGATTTGCCTATCATGTATATTTCATATAACTGGAAAATTTTCTTTTCAGTGTGAACAAATAATGAACACCATGTTTGTGAGTTTCAGTCTAGGGTGAGTTTGGCCATCTTGAGATACTGTGAGTTTAGTCAGTTCTTACCAGAGGCATGATGAAGTCACTGAACCTTGGAAAATGTGTTGGGCTGAAGCCCAGGTGAGGAGAACAAGGTTGTTCTGCTCTGGGAAGGTCCCTGCAGTCTGCCATTTGGCCTGCCTAGACCTCACAGTGCCCTTCTCTCTTCCATTTCCAGTGGTAATGTTGATCTTCATAATGACTTGCTTTTGTGCCTGGCAGTGTGATGAACATCATAGCATTTCATTTTTCATGCCCCTGTGAGGTAGATAATTTTTTCTTCATTTTACTAAAGAGGGATATTACATTCATGGTCCAGCAGAAGAACCGGGATTTGAAGTTAGATTTGTGTGATTCCATTAATGGATGCAATGAGTTTTTATTGAGTATGTTCTGCATTTCAGACCCTATGCTAGTCTCTGAGCATAAAGTGGTGAATATGGTAGGCAGGCTTTATCATCTTAGAATAGGATCAATAGACATGAAACAATGAATCATATGTACATTTTATCGCAGATAAATCCTGCAGAGTGTGAGGGGAGATTGGGGGAAACTAACCAAGCCTGGGAGACGAGACAAAGATTTCTAGAACATAGGTTTATTGTGGCACATAAAGCAGAGAAGGCAGGTGAGAAAAAAAGCAGGAAAGAGCATCCCAGGATTTCAAGCTTTGTTCCAGAGGTAATGGGAGGGCACTGATGAGCATTCAGCAACACAGTGTCCTGATCAGATTTAGTTTTAGAAACTGAGTGCTCTGGAAAATGGATTGGAAGGGAGTGAAGGGAGAAACAGGGAGGTCAGTAAGTGGGCTGCTACAGTTGCCAAGGTGACAGTGATAATGGTTTGGAGTGGAATAGTCAGGCTGAATTATTGGAGCAATATTAAGAATGTGGAATGGAATGACCATGATAATTAATTAGCTATGAAGGTGAGGCAGAGGAGATGTTGAGTGGTTCCCAGGTTCCAGACATAAGCAATTGTAGTCATGGATTCCAGTTTGTGTTGGTGAAGAACTCTGTAGAAGGGGTAGGTTTGTGTGGTATGCTTTTGCTTTCAGATTCAGATTTTTTTTTAATGAAACATGTTTTATTAAATCAAAACATTCTTATTAATATATTCCATATAAACAACATCATTAATCTAATTCTCACAAGAAAGACCAAACCTGTCAGTGATTGTGTATTTCACAGAGCAACACAGAGCCACCAGGAGCCAAATATGTGTGCTTCCCCAAGGTGCAGCTGGGCCTGGTGCTCAGGGGTTTCCTGGACTACAGGGCCACTGGCTGTGACAACCATCCCCTGTTGCCCCTTTGGGGAGAGACAGGAGAGTGCCATGCAGAGGAAGGAGGTGGGAGGAAATGGACACACCAGGCAGGCCATGCTCTGGTTTCCTCTCGGCTCCTTCTGCCTGGTGCTGACTCACCCTCTCTGCCTCTGTGGAAGCAGAGGACCTGGCTTGGCCTTTGGCTGATTTATAGGAGAACCCTGAAGATGAAGGAAATAGTGTCAGGGTTATGCTTGGGGCTCTTTGGAAGCTGTGCTTGTAGAAACCCAAGAAGCCTTTCTTACCACATAATGCCCACAGGTCCTCGTACTTACAGAATCCTCATTATCAGGAAGTCCCCCCTACAAAACTGTGATTTCTTATAGAGCCATGAAGCACTCCTTGGCCCAGTTCATCTCTTCCTGCTCTGCTCATGCAAGTAGCAAGCAGGCCTCTGCCTAGAGATTGCAGGTGGAGGGTCACCTTCAGCCTATCACATGGTAGGGACACCATCGTCCTCTCCTCCCTGCAGTGAAACATCTCATTGTCCAGGGCCTGGGTTTCTCCTAGCCCCGTGTCCTTCTGTGGAGAGTGAGTGCTTCTAGGATGGGCAATGCCAGGGAGGTACTCATTATACTCAGATCTTGATATATTGGTTAAATACCTCTCTGATGCTTAGAAGCTATTTATTTGGGTTATGGCTTTGGCTCCGTATCATATCTCAAAACATAGCTCCTTAGGTATTTCTTAGGACAGTATTGCAGAGGAATTCATTCAGGTCAGGAGAAGCCATAGTGGGTGGATTAATCCTACCATATGAACAGTTTAATGTGATCAGGTGATTACCTTAAAATGCACATAGTAGTTGACACCAGTGGTCATTGTGACTCTTGTAAGGAACCTAGTTCTTTCAGACTCTGTATGTTGTTTGGGGTAGAATTTGGAGACTGAACCTGAATGAACCCTTGCTGGTGAGTCCTCTGCAGAGTCAAGGGGCCTAGGAAGATCAGCAGGGACACTGCTGTCCCTTTATGCATTGTGCTCAGCTGTGTTTATGGGGTTCACAGGAAACGTGGGGACTGTGACCAGCATGGCATCATCCTTATCCAGCAGCTTGCCAAATGCCCCTTCCTCATGTGCAAGGAAACCTACACTCAGGAAGAAAAGGGGGTGCAGTGAGAACTGCTGCCCTTGGGAAGGCATGAGCCAAACCACATTTAGGCCTTTTGTGCCTTTTTGAAAGATGGGTGAGGGAATATGAGGAAAGGTTCCCTGTAGCTTGGGTCTTATGGAGAAGACACCATTGGTGACCAGTGACCTTTTGGGAGAAGGAACATTGAAATCTGAGAGAAAAGAAAGCTGCTAATCAGGTCTGTGGTCACATCATTGTCAGGGCCTGCCAGGGTCTAGCATGGATCAACAGAACAGAAAACATCAGCTGTGATGTTTTAGGACCTTGTGAAATAGGTTCTCATTTGTTACCAAGGAGGCATTCAGAAATACAGTCCTGGGGACAAGAACTTGGTGGTTATTAGTTCATATGGGATATTTGAAGCAACATATTCTGCACTGCAGTTCTCAAGGTCAGGATTAAGTTTTTTGTTTATACTTCATAACCCCTAGGACAAGATAGATTTTGAATAATTGCTTGAAGAAACATGCAACTTCTAAAAAAAAAAAAAAATAACCTGTGAGTATAGATGAGCCCAAGAATCTAGCTTGGGGAGGGTACCATTGGCTTGGTATTGGCATGAACTTAGGCCTAGGATCTAGACTGGCTTCCCATCCAAGTCATTCTTTGGGAGCAGAGGTGTTTTGAAGTCCCTTGGTCCCTGATTTATGAATCTGACAGATTCTACAGGATGTGGCCAAAGGGAGATGGTCTGTCCTGTCTCTTTAGAAGGTGCCTGCTGAGGCCAAAATGAGATTCAAGATAAATGGGTCCTTTTACTCACCCGTAGTACACTATTTCCTAAAGTGCACATTACAAAGTGGCAGCTTATGTCTGCAGATAGTTTGGTAGGTTTGCACAGACAATTTTAAAGAAAATTAATAAATTGCTGACATTTAAAAATTAAGAACATTTGTCAAAGTGGTGCACATCTGTATCCAGCAGCTCTGGAGACTGAGGCAGGAGAATTGCAAGTTCAAAGCCAGCTTCAGCAATTTAGTGAGGCCCTACACAACTTAGCGAGACCCTGTCTCAAAATAAAAAATAAAAATGAGTGGAGATGTGGCTCAGTGGTTAAGCACCCCTGGGTTCAATCCCTGATACCAAAAGAAAAGAAAAAAATCAAGAACTTTTTACATGAAAGCCTTGATTCATGGTCTCTCTTAAGAAATTGAAATGAACATATACTTGTTTACAGTCAGATAGAAATGGATGTGTTAGGGTCTCTTGAATTTCTAGAAAAGCATACCACAACTTCTCTCAAGAGGTTTCATGTGTTTATTTGGGCAGGGAATGGGGAAGAGAAAAGGACTGGTTTGGACTTTGCAAACAGCTCTTGTTCTGCTGGATTTTGTGTTAACTTTGTCAATTAAGCTGTTCTGGAAATTCTGACCCTGATCAGTGATGTGGTGGTAAAGGTGGTTATGTGATAACATGAGGAGCTTGTACCCAATAGCCTATTCTCAGAAATATCTTGGGTCTTGTCCTATTTCATAGGGCTCTAAGACAGTCTTTGTTGATTGAAGACAAAAATCTCTAGGCTGTAGCCAATTGTAGGCCCTTAGGGAAGCATCAGTATGCATTAAAAACTAGGTAGAGATGACAGAAACTTATAATGCCTGTGGTTCACCAATGACTGGTGACAGTTTTCACAAGAGAACAGTCTGTGGGAGTGTATAACAAACATAATAAAACTGAAGGGGAATTTTTTTGTGACATGCAAAGTAAGATCAAATTAAAGTAAAAATGTTTTAAACAAAATATATAAGCATAATGATGTAGTCTATTTTCAAAGAAGTATAGAGTAGATCCAAAGAAATGGTTTTTAAAAAATTTTTTTAGTTGTCAATGGACATTTATTTTATTTATATTCAGTGCTAAGAATTGAACCCAGTGCCTCACACATGCTAGGCAAGTGCTCTACCACTAAGCTACAACCCCAGCCCAAAGAAATGTTTGATGTGTGTCTTCAATTAAAAAATTACTGGTGGGGCTGGGGATGTAGTTCAGTTGCATAAGTGCATATCTAGCATGGTCACGATCCCAGGTTACACACCCTACTACCAATAAATAAATAAATGAGGTTATGAGAGTATTAACCTAATCAGTGGATTACTCCATTGATGTGGATTAACTGAGTAGAAACTGTAGGCAGGAAACTATAGGATGTGACTGGAAGAAATAGGTTTCTGGGTACATGTCTTTGGGGTTCATATTTTGTCCTGGGTGAGCAGAACTCTCTCTCCTTTGTTTCCCACACCCTGGTATGCTTTCTTCTGCCATGCTTTTCCACCACGATGTTCTACATCATCTGGGGCCCTGACCTAAGGAGTCTGCCAGCCATGGACTGAACCTCTGAAACCATGAGCCAAAATAAACTTTTCCTCCTCTAAATTGTTCTGGTCAGGTCTTTTACTCACAGTGATACAAAAGCTGACGAAAGCAGTGTCATTGTGATCAAATATGGACTCTCTGCTATTTGGGCAGGATTACATAGGTAATGTGGTAGACTGGATAATACCCTCCCAAGGGCATTCAGTTTCTAACCCCTGAAACCTGTTAAAGTTACTTTATATGGCAAAAGGAACTTTGTAGATAAAGAGATTGAGATGAGGTTACCCAGTTGAGCCCTTAAAACTGCAGAGGCAGTAGACAATGCAAAGACTAAAGCAAGATGCTACACTGTGAGGCACTGACATGGCCACTGTCTGCACCGCCATCTTGCGGGAGCAAAACCAATGCCTGACTTGGAGCAGCCACCACTGAGGACTCTAGCCAGTGTCACTTCCAACCACCCACAAGGATGGGGAATATCTTTGTAAACCTCTTCAGGGGCCTTTTTGGCAAGAAAGAAATGTGCATCCTTACAATGGGCCTGGATGCTGCAGGGAAGACAACTATTCTGTACAAACAAACTGGGTGAAATTATCACCACCATTCCCACCACAGGTTTCAATGTAGGGATTGTTGAATACAAGATCAGCTTCACTGTGGAATATGGGTGACCAGGACAAAATCTGACTGCTGTGGCGCCACTGCTTCCAGAAAACCCAAGGTTTGATCTTTGTGGTGGACTACAATGACAGAGAGTGTGTGAATGAGACCTGTGAGGAGTTCATGAGGATGCTGGCCAAAGATGAGCTCTTGGACATCATCCTCCTAATGTTTGCCAACAAGCAGGACCTCCCAAATGCCATGAACATGGCCAAACTCACAGACAAGCTGGGGCTATACTCACTACATCACAGGAACTAGTATATTCAGGCTACCTGTGCCACCAGCGGGGACAGGCTCTATGAAAGACTGGACTAGCTGTCCAATCAGCTCTGGAACCAGAAGTGAACCAGAACCCTCGACCTCCTCACTTCCTCCTCTCTGCCCTCACTCTCCTCTCATGTGGCAAATGTGTGACTCTGTGGTCCGGAATGGCAGAAGTTGTCTCCATGGGTTGGTCAGGGTGCATGGCACAGTGCTGTACATGGGCAAACACAGTCAGAAGCCAGGTTTTTGTGTAATGTAAATAGTTTTTGTTTCCACTGAGGCAGTTTCTAGTACTCCAGTACAATATTACTCTCTTTTTTATTGTAAAAAGAGAATCAGCTTACTGTCAATACTGAGAAGGGATCTAGGCATGTGGGCATCTGGCCTCCTGGACTGTTGGTTGGTGTTGGGATCCATTTTTTGGTTGGTTTTTAACCCAAACTCAGTGCATTTTTAAAAAATAGTTAAAAATACAAGATAAGGAGAGAGAACACTTGGACACACAGAAGGGTAACTATGCCTGGTGTACAGCTTGAATGCTAATCCATCAGTCATTCCCCTCTGAGAACACAAGATGGTGACACAAACTGCCATCCACTGCATGGTCCCAATAGAGACCCTGTGATTCGCCTGTCTTTGAGTCACCTGCATTCCAGAGCATTGTGTTGTACTTGTGCTCACATGGTCACCTGGGGGTGGGCTGGGAGGGCCATTGTGGAGGACACAGGGCCCAGATGTACCCTTGGTTGGCATGTGGCCAGAACAGCACCCCTTGTTCACAGCACCCACTCACTCTTGCACTGTCTCAGCATGCTGGCAAATCTGGGTCTCACCAGCACCAGTGCATGCAAACTGGGAGTTTTGGCCCACTCTAGACCTACAGGTCCCAGAGCAACCCCATCTACATGTGTGAAGTAGCTTCCTTCCTCAACCAGCAAGGGTTCAATATGCCATTGAAAAGATGACCTCTACTTTTTTCTTTTCTATTTGATAAACACTGAAGAAGCTGGAGCTGTTAAATATATCTTGGGGAAACCTCAGAACTAGTTTATTTGGTGTCATAGAACCTCTTAATGCTTTCAATACACAATTAATAATCAACTATTTTGTATACTTGTTTTCAGTTTTCATTTCAACAAGCACTGTAATTATAGCTATTAGAATAATGTCTCTTAACCATTAAAAACATATGCTACATTGCTGTCTTTGAAGATGGAGGAAGGGGCCAAGAGCTAAGGAATGAAGCTGTTGAAACTGGAAAAGGCAAGGGAACGGATTCTGCCCTAGAGCTCCTGGGAGAGGCATGGCCCTATTAACACCTTGATTCTAGCCTAGTGATACTGATCTGGGACTTCTTATTTCCAGAAGTGTAAGAGAATAAATGTGTGCTGTTTCAAGCCACCAAATGTGTGGTAATTTGTCACAGCAGTTATAGGAAACCAGTACAGATAAAGAGTGATCTTATAGCACCTCTTATTAAGAGAGCAGACCAATACTTCACCTTCATAGATGGCAAATCAAGTCTGAGTTTTGTTTCAGTGCAACTTTTGATCCTAAAGGACTGACATGCTTGTGTGTGTGTGTGTGTGTGTGTGTGTGTGTGTGTGTCTATGTTTTTGTGTGCTCACATGTGCATGGCAGTAGGGGTTTAACCCAGGGGTACTTTACCATTGAGCTACCCCCAGCTCTTTCTTATTTTTATTTTGAGACAGGGTCTAAGTTATTGAGGCTCACCTTGACTTGCAGTCCTCCTGCCTCAGCCTCCCTAGTCACTGGGATTATAGGTGTGCACCACTGTGCCCAGCCCCACAAACTCTGTTTGACAGTCTTACAAATAAACCCATCAAAACTGAGCCATATTTGGCAAAAAATTTGACATAAATTTGTGTTCCTTTTCAGATTCTCTTTCTGTAGAACTTCTATAGCTTTCTTTGTTCATTCAGTTTTTGTCCTTCACCATCCTTTGTCTTTCCCATTCTAGAGCAACAAATCATTGTACTTCAGTCTTACTCTCTTAAGATTCCTAATAGAATTCCACTCAAGTATGTTAACTTTTAAGCAGTCACTTTGTTCCTAAAGAAAATTAGGGAATGGTCAATTTTGAAATTCCGTCATTACAACAGACTAGCAAATCTCATGGATACACCTAACACAGCCTTATGCAGCTACATAAACCCTTATTTAGTTTCATAAAATAGCAAAAATGAACATAGTCATTTACAGACCCAAAGATAGAACCTCTTTGCACATGTACAAATAAGAAGCAAAAGAATATAAATTTACATTATGCTTACTAATCAATTTTTCAGTATTCTGTCTTATATAGAAATGATCTAAACACCATTGCAGATCAAGTCTCCAGTTGTTTCAAGATCTTGGAAAGGTTCTTTAAGGTGACATACTACAAAGCCTCATTACTGTGGAAGTACAAGTTCACCTAAACAATGATTTAATTTGTTTCAATGTAAACTTAGGTTTTTCACAATCTCAAATATTCAATATGAATATTTCTAGCTCATTTCATCAGAAAATTGTGTAAGTTTAGGAAAAACATATCCCCCCAAAAGTGTGCTTGTATTATAGGTAACACTGATAAATCAGAGAAGACATACTTGTTTACATTAAACCCAAACTCTTAAACTAGTCTTATTTGCCAAAGACTTACATGAATTAATATAAATCTGAATTCTTAAAATGATTTTGTATGCATTTCTTAGAGAATATATACTTTTAAGCTAGCACATTTAAAGTATCAATGGTTCATTTTCCATATGTTATTTATATAAGTAATTGTTTGTTTAGAAATGCCAGTCAGAAGAGAGTTACTTTAAGAGACTTTATAAATTAATGTATCAATACCATCCAGTGGTAAAAGTGTTTCTGAATTGCAGATAGACACACAGGCACAGAGATGTAGAGCTTATAGTTTCAACCCTACAATTTCAGGCATGGGTCAAGTGTCAACATAAAATCAGAAATTCTCTCTAGATCAAATTTCAAATAGCTGTTCTCCTAAATGGCATGGGATTTTTAATAGATTTAAACTTAAATAAACAAACAAGCTAATAAAAAGACAGACTAGATGATTTTCTGTTGCCTCTTACCCAATTGGAGACTAGATTTCCGTAACCAGGAATAGACATTTAGAGAGATCTGCAGATATTCAGACCCTAAAATCAAATTCCTATGCTGGGCACAGTGGTGCACAACTCTAATACTAGTGACTCAGGAGGCCAAGGCAGGAGGATCACAAGTTCAAGGCCAGCCTCAGCAACTTAGACCATCAGCAACTTAATGACATCCTGTCTGAAAATAAAAAAGAAGTGGAAATATAGTTCAGTGGCAAAGCACTCCTGGGTTCAATCTCCAATACAAAAAAAAAAAAAAAATTTGAATTCCCAATCATTTCTGCCAATAATGGGAAATAATTACCATAAATGGGAAATAACAAACCAAAATGAACACAATATTAGTATAAAGATGATTAAAAATTAGAAAATGAGAGCATCAATCAGGTCCTATTAGTACGCTGGATTCACCTGTGGGAGCCAAGAAAAGACAATCCTGGGCTTTCACTGTGCACGAGATGCTTTTCTCTGTCAGTAGTGTTTACCTAACTCTGACAGGAACATCTATGAGGCATCTTGTCATTGGGTTCCAAAGTGGTTAGAGGGTATTTTTCAAAATGGATAAAATCATGTTGCTCACATCCATATAAACATGTTATTTATTCGAGAGGGAAAGGACAGATGTTGCAACCAATTCAAAAGAGAACAAAGGAATGTTGATTAGGAATATTGAAATAAGTATGTAATTGGAAACAAAACTTGTTTTTATTTCATTTTGAGAGGGAAGACAATTGAACCCCTATTGCACAATGTATGTTGCATGGGTATCAGTTACCTGACAAACAGCCTTTATCCTAGAGCTGGTAAGCAATGAGACCTTCGACAGTAACAGGAGGTTCATCACCCAGATTGTGGAGTTGACATTGCACAACTCTGCATGCCACCACTTCTTTAAGGATGGGACAGTCAGTCTAATTGATGACATGTTCCAGTCCAGAAAGAATGATGCCTGGGTTCCAGAGTCTGGCAGGTGTTCTTATAGACCCATTCATTGGCAAAACTGCTTGCAATTTAGGGATCTCTGTGCAGTTGCCATCAGCAAATTCTATCAAAGAGTTTAAATCCATGAGTGCACTTCATACTTCTCTCAGTTTCTGTTATGTTTAGTTGGAGGTGTCTGTGGGACATCTAAAAGGAGAAATACCATAGAGATTTTGCAGATTTAATATGGAGGCAGGAATGGATATCTAGCCTGGAGAGCTGAATTTGGACCCTAGCAGGCTCTTGGATACTCAGTGATAGGTCCATGCAATTGTATGAAGGGTCCTGTGCACATTGCCAACATCTGGGAACCCCAAACATGTGTCCCAGCCCATACTGCAGTGTTTCTCTTCTTTTCTGTCTTAGAGATTTCTCCTATGCCAGAGAAAACAGCTTTGGTACTGATGAGAACTATGGGGAAGCTAACATGCACAGGGCCACCCCCAAACAAAGGGAGGTCTTAGTGGATAAAGCCTCAGCCTCTCTCCTTCAGATGGATAACCTGGAGTCCAATCTATATAGTCTTCTGTGGATCATCATTTGCCACAGCATTTACCAGCTTAATGCAGTCTTTGTTAGCCTGGCATCCTTCTCTCTCTCTTCCTTCCCCCACTCCCTCATTCTGCTTCCCAGGCCTGCCTCCCAAATGAACCACTTCTGTCTCAAGCTCTGCCGCTTGGGAGTAGTCATCTGAATAGAGATGATAATTTGAGCCACTGCAGGCCAGGCATGTGCAGCTGTGGAAAAGGCAGTTAGGTTCATCCAGGGACAAGTTCTGTCAAATGGAGGCTGTGAAAGAATAGAGAAGTAAGTACCCTTGCATTTGTGTAATAGGATGAGTGCAGTTTTGCACCAAGCATTCTTAGCTGCTTGGGGGAGGGGTGATGAAGGTTTGATAAGTACTTAAAAATTTTATAGTCTTAGTTAGGTGTTTTAGTTAGCTTTTTCATTGCTTTGACCACAAGACCTGACAAGAAGAATTAGAAGAGGAAAAGTTTATTTTGGGGCTCATGGTTTCAGAGATATTAGTCCATAGACAGCTGACTCCATTCGTTGGGGCCTGAGATGGTGAAAAAATGGTAGAGAAAAGCAAGTCAGGACATGGCCACCAAAGAAGCAGAGAGAGAGAGAGAGAGAGAGAGAGACAGATAGACAGACAGACAGACAGACTAAGCTTGTTCACCAAATGTATAGCCTAAAGGCACACCCCCAATGACTCACCTCCTCCAGCCACACCCTACCAACCTACAGTCACCACTCAGTTAATCCCTGTCTGGGGATTAACACACTGATTAGGTTAAGGTTCTCATTACCCAGTCATTTCACCACTAAGCATTCTTGGATTGTGTTACACGTGAGCTTTTGTGGGATACCTTATATCTAAACCATAACAGCAGGCAAGCCAAATGGATAGAAGGTGATGGTCTGAATTAGGGATTTCAGAGGTGTTTATTTTCTCTTGAATTCCTAGGAAAAGTATTCTTAACTTAGTCCTACTATGTTATTTCTACTACATTTGGGGGAAGAATGAAGAGACTATGATTCATAGGTCTAATTTTACAATACAATTCTTTGAACTTGGGTTAACTTGATACAATCATCTTCTATTTGATCAGGTTGCTGCTCAGAGGTCTACCTTGGCCAGACACATTGGTAGCTTCTGACAAAAATCTTATTTCATTGCCTGTTTTCAGGACCAACTGCATTTTATGAATTAGTCTAAAGATAATAGTTTTAATTTATTGGGAGGGAGAGTCAAAGGATAACTCTTTCTTGTTTTTATGTAGTGCTTTACTCATATAATCTTTATATATATATATATATATATACACACACACACACACACACACACACATATATATATATATTTTTTATTTTTTATTTTATTTTTTTTGCAAAACTGGGGATTAAACCCAGGAGCATGCTACCACTGAGCTATATCTCCAGACTTTTTATTCTTTATTTTGAGACAGGGTCTTGCTAAATTGCCCAGGGTAGCCTTGAACTTGTGATCCTCCTACCTCTGCCTCCCAAGTGATTGGGATTACAGACATGTGCCACTGCACCTGGCATAAGCTTGTAAATGTTTGCTACATCATCTCAGTTTTTTGCGTGTGTGTACTCACACACACAAGTGACGTGCACACACATACTCAAAATATAAAACTTCAAAAAGCATGAAAGGAAATGCGCTGGAATTCCAATTAGTTGTTGTCCTGAGATAGTGAGAGTATGGGTGATTTTTGTTTGTTTGTTTTCATGTGTCTCATGCTTCCTTAATAAGTGTAAGTCTTTGCAGGGGCAGGAAGCATGATAGGGCATGGGCTACCAGGGCTGGCCATGGGTCTTTGTCTTACTCATTTGGGCATACCCAGTTCTGGCACTTACATATGGTCAGTGAATGGTAAAAAGAAAAGAGAAAACTAACTGCTCTCCAAAATGGTATTTCTGTGAGTTAGGCAGGGCGATTATATATATATATATATATATATATATATATATATATATATAT
>JAJEJO010001421.1:639257-680833 GCA_020662805.1 Glaucomys volans
TTAACCAGGGATTGAACTCAGGGGCACTCGGCCACTGAGTCACATCCACAGCCCTGTTTGTATTTTATTTAGAGACAGGGTCTCACTGAGTTGCTTAGGGCCTCGCTAAGTTGCTGAGGGGGGCTTTGAACTCTCGATCCTCCTGCCTCAGTCTCCCGAGTTGCTGGGATTATAGGCGTGCGCCTCCATGCCCGGTAGGGCGATTATATTAATCTCATTTTCACAGATGAAAAACAAGATATCATTTAAAATATTTCAATACCAAGTAATAGAAGATCAACTAGAAGCAGCTTAAAATTGAAAAAAAATATATCACTTCACATAATAAGTTCCAAGGCATTGTGATCCCATTATTTGTTGACACACAGTGTCATCAAGGACCCATGCATTTTCTGTCTTTTTGCCTGTCATCTTCAGCTTGTTACTGGAGTCTCTCCTGATGATTGTCAGAGAACTGTGCATCTATTATATATTTATGTATAACAAACAACCATAAAACATAATGACTTAAAATCCTAGCATTTCTTTTGCCTGTGATTTTGCAGTTTGAGCAAGTCTCAGCAGGGTCACCTTGTTTCCATTCCACATGGTTTCAGCTGGGTAGCTTGACTAGGATTTGGCAGTTTGGTACTGCTTCAGGTTGGTTGCTTACCTGGGAGTGAGGGCTGGAAGCCTTGATTGTTTTCCATGTTGACCTCTCCTTGGTTTTCCCGCAGCATGACAGCTAGGTCCTAAGAGCGAGGATTCCAAGAGATGAATTGGAAGTTTTCTGTTTCTTAATACATTGACCTAGAAGCCAGCAGTTATTTTTTCCACATTCTATTATTCAAGGAGTTGCATGATCTCAGATTCAAAGAGAAAAGACATATACCCTATTTCTTGATGGGAAGAAAATCAAAGAATGTCAGGAAACATGTTTTAAAACATTCACAGAGCATTATAGATCTAGACATTGCACATAGGCATCAAGTCAGAAAGAAAGGGGAGAGTTCTTTCTGGATACTCTTCCGCCCCCCCCCCCCTTGGGGAGAATAACTTTTCCTTCAGCAGAATTCTATTCAGTTTACGTTGACTAGAATTGGGTCACATCATGTGCCCATACTATACCAATCTCTAGTCACATGGTTTCGGGAGGACTTTAGATATGCAATACTCACGTAATAGAAGACAGATAGGAAATTTAGGCTCAGCGGAAATGAAGCATTGGACAACTCCCCAAAGTACTCTGGGGAGTTCTTCAGACCCCATGGGACCCTGAACAATTTTAAGAGCAGCAGACTCCTTGCCTCACATTGATAAATGTAGTGCATTGATAAAAGAGATAAAAAGTGAAGCTAAGACCACTGCTAGAGAAATAGACCTAATTATATTGATTTAGGCAGAAGAGCCAAATGGTTAATACCAAGCCTGTAGAGCAAGACTGCTTAGGGTTGAATGTCAGCTCTGTTAACTAAGAAGTTAATAGGGAAGTTTAACATCTTTGTCACTGCTAGTTCTCATCTGTATCATGAGGATAATAACTATCTCCTTTATAGCATTCCTTTATAGAATTAAGTGATTAGCACCTATAAAATTCTTACATTAGTTCCTTGGCATGAAATAAGTGCAATAATTTTTGAGCATAAAAAAGATGAGCTGGAGGAGATTTTACCATCCAGGTCCTTATACAAGAAATTGGAATATGTCTGGGAGAAAAAGCAAAATCATTCAGGATCTCTGGGGATTGTAGAATATACAGTTATAATCACATCATGTGGATTGTGAATGATGGGTCATAATATTTGTGCTGACAATTCTGAGAACTCAATTAGATCTAAATATGTATTGGAGGAAAAGTCCTCAATTTCTGACTAAACATCTGGTAAACTGGCAGATGTTCAAGAGAGATTTTGGTAACAGTAAGATCTTAATCACTAAGAAGTCAAGATTTTTACAGCACTAGGGTGTCACACTGGTTACATCTGTAGAACAAGTTTTGGTGCTATGGTGCTCTAAGTTGGGGTTTATGCTGTGTTTATTTTCTACTTGGCATTTTGCCAGGGTAAAGAAGGAAAATATTTCTGGAACAACTTCATTGTACTAATGAAAGGGTAGCCTTTTTTTCCTTTAAAAATTCAATCTAATAAACATTTATTGAGTGCCTCCTAAGTATAATAGCAGTGCATCCATTTTTTAATACATCTTTTCATTGACATTTAAAATGCATACAAAACACTATACTCATCAGAAGAGTAAAGTTTGGCAAATTATCACAAAGTAAACACTCTATCCACATTAAGAAGAATAACAGCAAACATTTCCTTCTGTGTCCCTTTTAAGTCATTTTCCTTACCATCCTATCCAAAGCACTAAACAGAAAGCAGACTTCTAACACCACAGATTAATTTTTTCCAATTTTAAAATATATAAAACTTGAAAGGTCTGGCTTCTTTCATGTAGCACTGTATTTGTTAGAGTCATCCATGCTTTGGTTACTCTCAGAAGTTTGTTCCTTAGCATTGCTTGGAAATTTCTTAGTATTCCATTGTATGACTGTATCACAATGTGTTGGGACATTGTGCTTTTGATTAATATTTGGGTTATTTCCAGATTGTGACTCTTCAAAATAAAGCTGTGAATCTCTTTGTACATTCCTTTTAGTACACCAGTATATGCAGTTCTGTTGCATATATACTCAGCAACAGAACTGCTACACCATAGGGAATTCTTATATTTAGCTTTAGAAGAATCTACAAAAGCAATTTTACCATTTAATACACCCACAAGAAGCATATGAGCATTCCAGTTCCTCCACATCCTTGCCAATGCTGGGTTTTACTTTTGGTAATTCAGTAGTTGTATATAGTAGCTGGTCCTTTGAATTTGCTTTTCCCAATGACTAATGAGCAGATTGATTTAATAGCAGATTAGACACCAGTTCTTTTCATGTTTTTAGTTGCCATTCTAATATCTCTCCGTGGGTGTGGGTGTGTATGAAGTGACTGTTCAAGTCTTCTTGCCAATTTTAAAAACTGACTTTTATTTACCCTTTTGGTCCCTGTTCATACCTTTTTGTGTCTCCATAATTCCATGTAGGATCATTTCCTGTGCCCTTGAAATATTACCTTTAGTATATCCTTGAGAGAAGGCGACATATACCCTCTGCTCATTTTTGTTTTGTCAGATTTTTTTTTTTTTGCCTTCATCTTTGAATGTGGAAGTCTGTTAAGATTTTATTTACTTCCCACTTTTTTTTTTATCATTCCTTTGTCTTTCAGCTTCCATTATTTCTGTTGAGATGTTGTTATTATTGTTCTTTGAATCTGACATTCTGTCAGATGTTGTTATTATTGTTCTTTGAAGTTGACCAGTTTATTTGTTTGTGACTGCTTTTTAGGACTTTGACTTTGATGTTCAGCAATTTTAACATATGTTTGGTTATGGTTTTCTTTGTATATATATTACTTGTTGTTTGTAGTATTTCCTGAATATGTATGTGGTTTGGTATTTTTAGCAGTTCAGGAAAATTCTCAGCTTTTATTGCTTCACATATTGCTTCTCTCCCCCCGCCCATCTCCCTCATCTCTGACATTTTCATTTTCCCATGATTTCTCATGCTTTTTGTTTCTACATTTGAATATTTCCTTTTGACTTTCCTTCTAGTTAGTACTCATTATCTTTATAGCTGTGTCTAATTTGCTATTAAGCCTATCTGTTGATTTCTTAATTGTAATTGTGGTATTTTTTAGTTCTATAATTTTCATTTGAGTTTTTAAAAGCTTCCTGTCTGATAAATTTCCCATCTTATATAATTTCATATGTGTATTAATTAGTTTTTAAAGTTCATGTAAGATAATTCCAAAATCTGTATTATTGATAGGTCAACTTTTATTACCTCTTATTCTTAGATTTTAGCCATTTTCTTGTTTTTGTTATTGGCATGCCATGTTATATTTAATTTTATGTCAGATATTTGTAAGAAAATAGAAGAGATAATTTGAGGCTCTGGATGAATTCTTTCTCCAGGAAAATTTTACTTTTGTTTATGGCAAGGAGTTGAACTAGATGCAGATCAGCTTGATTAACTCAAGACTTGAGCTGGATTCTAATTAGAATCAGTTATACTCCATGTATGTATAATATATTAAAATACACTCTACTGTCATGTATAGCTAAAAAGAATAATGAAAAAGAACAATTTAAAATCTAGCTCTTAAAAAAAAAAGGGCTTGAGCAGGTTGAAATCTGTATGTACTTCAGTCTTTGTGAGAACTAAGTCTATTTCCAGTCACCCTTACTCCTGGTATCCTTTGCGTTGCCACCAGAAAGCGTTATGTATATTCCAGGGCCATTATGGAGCCTGAATGTCAATATTTGCTGCCACACCCACCAGCTTTATGAGACTGTGTTTAGATGTGTTCAGATTCTTAGTCGCTTAGCACCAGTTTTTGTTTGGGCAAATGTCTTGAGGGGAAAAGCAGCTTCATATTTTTCTCTGGGGGCTTTTCTTCTCTAGAGCTTAGCCCCATAAGTGTCCACTGCTTTGATAGATCCCTGATGCCTTTAAAAAACAGATGTTCATCCAGTTATTTTTCATTTTATATGTCTGTGTGTATGAATAATATTTTATTCTATAATATATTAGTCTTTGCAGATCAGACCTTTGAATTCTGGCAAACATTTTGGGATATATGTAGAACAATATGATATCTACTATGAGTTCAATCCATAGTTAAGAAACAGAAGCAACCAAGAAAGATATATAAATTGCTGATAGGAACATGAAAACATGTTAGAAATCCTGAGTTATTTTGGAAATGCAAATAAACATCACAAGATAGAACTTGAGCCAGGTGCAATAGAGACACACACTTGTAATCCCAGTGGCTCTGAAGACTGAGGCAGGAAGATTGCAAGTTCAAAACCAGCCTCAGCAACTTAGCAAGGCCCTAAGCAATATAGCGAGATCTTGTCTCAAAATAAAATATAAACAGGACTAGGGATAAGGCTCAGTGGTTAAGCACCCCTGGATTCAATTCCCAGTAAAAACAAAAACAAAGAAACAACAAAAAAACACTTCACACCCGTTGGAATGACTTGAGTCAAAAGTTAGGTAATAACAAATGTTAGTGAAGAGGTAGAGAAATTGGAATCTTCATCCACTGCTGGTTGGGAAGTAAAATGCTGCAACCTCTGTGGAAAACAGCCTGGCAGTTCTTCAATTAAACAAAGTTGCCATATGACCCAGCAACTCCACTCCCATAACCCCAAGAGAAAAGAAAACATGTTCACACAGAATCTTGAACATGAATATTCACAATAGCCAGAGTTTGGAAACAACCCAAATGTCTATCAACTGTTCAATAGATAAACCAAGTCTTGTATATCCAATATGGGAGTTTTATTTGGCCATAAAAAAGAAATTATGCTGGGTGCAGTGGCACCCACCCATAATCCCAGTGACTTGGGAGGCTGAGAGAATCATGAGTTCAAGGCCAATCTCAGCGATTTAGTGAGACCCTCAGCAACTTAGTGAGACCTTGTCTCAAAATAGAAAATAAAAAGGGTTGGGGATATAATCAGTAGTTAAGTGCCCCTGGGTTCAATCCCTGGTACAAAGAAAAAAAAAGAAAGAAAGAAAAAAAGAAACGAAGGGCTAATACATGCTGCAACATCAATGAACCTTGAAAACAAGCTAAGTGGAAGAAATCAATTATAAAATACCATATATCGTATTATTTCATTCATATGGGAGTCCAGATTGGGGAAATCTATAGAAACAGAAAATAGATTAGTTGTTGCTTAGGGCTGGGAGAGGATTAGTACATGGTCGAAGAGGTAATAGCAAAAGTGTATAGGGTGTCTTTCTCAATCAACTTCTCGATTGAGAAATGTACATGGATGGAGGCAGACAGATTTGCATAGGAAACCCATAACCCCATAAGTCACCCCATGGTGAGGGACTTTGGCAATTCTCTTGATGCTTGCTCCTGTTATGTCTGCTGAGGAATTGGAGCTTAAGTTCCATATTCAGTCATGAAAAAAATGGCAGTTTGTAGCTTGTGCATTTTTTCATTCATTCCATTCACTTATTCAATATCGATTACCTTCTTTGTGCCAGTCACTGTGCTAGGTGTGCTGCTAAAAGTCTGTATGAAACAATGGCTACCTTGAGGAGATTGCATTCTAATGGGAAGGAGTCAGATTACCCAAAGATTTCAGGTAATGAGATAAAGGTGACTGTGTGATATCAATACAGTGACAGTTAACTGAGCTTCAGTCTTGGTGGTATTTAGCACAACTGAATGCATGTAGCTGAACAAAGGCTGAGGCAAGCATCACTGATGAGATGATGACATGATGAGTGATGAGAAGCATCACTGATGAGGTGATACTATTAGCTGAACCTTGAAGAATAAATAGGGTTTATCCAGGCAGACAAAGGGGAGAAAAAAGGCTGGTGGCAGAGAAACTAATGAGATCAAACCACATGGCAAGAACCATATAATGATTAACACATGATCGAACAAGAAAGGGAGAGAGGAGAGTAACTTAGAGCAGTGCTTCTCAACTTTAAGTGCATACAAATCACCTGGAAAATCTTGTGAAATATGGATTTGGATTGTGAAATATGGATTTAGTGGCATGGGGTGGGGCACCCCAAACAAGCATCAATGCTAAAGCTGTTGGCCCATGAGCTATGCTGAATAGCAAGAGCTTAAAGATCTCTTTGGATGTGATGAGAGAGGAAGATAAAGAATTCTAGCTAACAGTTAAATTTCTGAATAGGATAATCTGGGGGTAATGTTGTCATGGGATGCCATAGGGAATGTAAGAGCACATTTTCAGAGAAATTTAAGTTTTATTCTGGTTTGTGTGTGTTGAACCCAGGGACACTTAACCACTGACCCACATCCCCAACCCATTTTTTTTTTTTTAATTTTGAGACAGGTCTTGCTAGGTTGCTTAGGACCTCGCTAAGTTGCTGAGGCTGGCTTTGAACTCAGAATCTTCTGCCTCAGCCTCCTGAGCCACTGGGAGTATAGGCTTGTGTCACCATGTCTAGCCACAACCCCCCCCCCCTTTTTTTTAAGGGAATTTGTTGTTTTGGTTTTGTTTTTGAGATACCCATGGAATATCTAGGAAAAAAATCTGATATGCCTTTGGATAGAAAGAAAATAAAACCATAGTTCCTGAGTGGGAAGAAAAAGATGTGTCTGTGAACACCCTGAGTAGGGGCTGCCAGGAAAGGGAGAAGTAATTAGAAGATGATGAGGGCACTAATACAGGCAATTTCAAGAAGGTGGTAATGGACAACTCCAGAGATGAAGGAAAAGCAAGACTGTGACCCATACTGCAAGGAGTAGAGGATTAGGAAGTGAGTGCTTTGACTAGGGACAATTCAAGAGGATTGGCTAAAATGCGTCAAAGACAGTAGTAGTAGACAGAGGAAGTGTAGATTAAAAGGAGGGATCTTCTCTGCCTTCTCCTCTTTCTCCCTCTTTCCCCTCCTCCTCCTCTTTCTTTTCTCCTCCCCCTTCTTCCCTTCCTTCCTTTCTTCCTTGTCATTGTAGAAAATTTCCAACATAAAATTATGTTTATTTTTGCCAATCAAGGATGTTTTATAGATGCAGCTGACTTAGGCAGATTCATACATTCAGGGCAAAGAGCCAGGACTGAGGAAGCTAATGAAAATTTGGAAGAGAAAGATGATACTTGATGGAGCAGTTTTCAAGAAGCAGGCAAGTGATAGAGTATAGTTCAGGTGATGAACCTGGCCCCAGATGGTAAGAAAGTCACTTTGTCTACAGAAATGGTAAAAATCACTGCCTCTCAGAAATCTGGTTGAAGTCGAATTTCTAGAAGCCTACCTCCAAAATTTCCTCCAGTTTCCCTCTGCCATTACATTCCATATCCTTGGGCTGAGGATACAGCTCAGTTGGTACAGTGCCTGCCTTGCATGCACAAGGACCTGAGTTCAATCCCCAGCACCACAAAAACAAATAAACAAAAGATTCCATATCCATTTAGCCTGTCTCATTTCCCCCCACTTGAGTCATTCACTAAGTTTTTGAAAAGTCCATTCCACCCAAGCATATTGTGGGTTCTGTGATTTTACTGAAGATTCAGTGTCTGCAGAGAGTAATGACATTACAGAGAATAACCATCTACCATCCTCCATCTCACAGGCAGTCTCTGTTATCTCTAAAAGGAAGAGAGAAACTGTTCCTTTTGAGCTACAAATAGAATTCTCTTCCTAAGCGGAATTCTAGGGGGAATGATGTTCTTCATCGCTTTACACAGACGTCAAGTTTTTGGTGTCAAGTCAGGAAATGAGCAAATCCAAGCCTAGTGACAATTTCTCTGTGAAATATGAAGAGAGTTCATTCAGAAGGCTCATTAGGCTGGAACTCCTAATGTTTTAGTCAGCTTTTTTGCTACTGTGACTAAATGACCTGACCAACACAACTGTAGAAGAGGAAGAGTTTATTTGAGGGCTCACAGTTCAAGAGGTCTCAGTCCATAGAAGGCCAGCTCCATTCCTCGGGGTTTGAGGTGAGGCAGAACATCATGGCAGAAGAGTGTGGCAGAAGGAAGCAGCTTGCATCATCAGAAGCAGAGAGTCTCCACTCAACAAATACAAATATATACCCCAAGCTATGCCCCAACTCCCACCTCCTCCAGCCATACGCTACCCCTTCAGTTACCACTCAGTTAATCCCTATCAGGGGATTAAATCACTGATTGTGTTAAGACTTGCAACCCAATCATTTCTCCTATGAACCAGGAAGCATTGTCTCACACATGAGCTTTTGGGGGACACCTCATATTCAAACCATAACACCTAGGTAGGAGGATGCTTTAGGAGTATGGCAAGGGTTTGGAATATTGTTGAAGCCTTCCTTTTTAGCTTTCCCTAAATTGATGACTCACCTTATGATAAAAGATGAAAACAACAAAATGCCCTACTATACACACACACCAGGGAAATGAGAATAGGATTATTAGATGTTTGACTTCTATGATGTATGTACTGCTTAAATAAGCAAGACTATGAGCTGATCCCCTTTGTGTTGACTGTGGAAAGAAAAGTCTAGGAAATGATGCCAGGGAATTTTCTTTCTTTCTTTTTTTTTTTTGTTTTGGTACTAGGGATTGAACCCAGGGGCACTCGACCACTGAGCCACATCCCCAGCCCTATTTTGTATTTTATTTAGAGACAGGGTCTTACTGAGTTGCTTAAGGCCTTGCTAAGTTACTGAGGCTGGCTTTGAACTTGCGATCCTCCTGCCTTAGCCTCCCAAGTGCTGGGATTACAGGCGTGCGCCACCATGCCCAGCAGCCAGGGAACTTTTCTCCATTTGAGTCTGAATAAATAAGTATTTGCATGAGCTTCATCCAAGTTCTTCATTAGATAGCAGCTCAATTCTTGAAGTAGAAATGTACATTCTAAGTATGTTTTACAAGCTTTTTGTCTCACCACACACAAAAAAGGGTACCTTCATGAGGTGATGATATCTTAATTAGCTTGACTATAATTATCATTTTATAATGAATATCAAAACATCATGTTTTGCACCTTAAATGTATTGGTCAAAATCCAAAGCATTGACAACACCAAATGCTGGTGGGGATGTAGAGGAAGAGGAATCCTCATTTGTTGCTGGTGCCACCACTTTGGAAGACATTTTGGTGGTTTCTTACAAAACTGAACATATTCTTACCATATGATCCAGCAGTCCACACCTCTTGATATTTTCCCACAGAAGTTGAAAAGTTATATCCACAGAAAAACCTGCAAGTGAATGTTTATAGTCGCTTTATTCATAATTGCCCAAACTTAAAATCCATCAAAATTCCCTTCAGTAGATAAATAAATAAATAAATAAATAAATAAATGAATAAAGTGTGGTGCATCCAGATAATAAATTATCATTCATCACAAAAAAGAGATGAACTATTAAACCATGAAAAGACATGGTGGGGGAAACTTAAGTATATGTTACTTAGTGAAAGAAGCCAATCTGTAAAGTCTGCATACTGGATGATTACCCCATGTGACTTTCTGGAAAAGGTAAAAAGATCAGCGATTGTTAGCAGGGGCAGAAGGGATGAATATGCAGAGCACAGGCTGTTTAGGACAGTGAAACCACTCTGTGTGATACCTCTAATAGTGGATGTTACTGGGGCCCAAGGCAGAGGCTCCTGGAGTCTTTATTACCTGGATTCAATTGCCCACCTGCATCAGAAATAAGAGAAAGTAGTATAAAAACGGGAAAAAATAGTTGCAGTTGTGCCCAAACTAGAAAGACAGCAGTCCTATAGGAAAACAATTTATAGGAACAGAAAGCCAAGAAATATTCATATGTACATTCAGCTAGGCTGTGCCAGCCAAGGGATATGTTACAATTCCAGTTCAACCTTTGCTGGTGCCAGGGCTTTGAGGGCAGTTTTAGCCTCTGTTCTCATCACAAGACAGTGGCTTGTAGGAAGCCGGGATGGAGAAAATAGCTTTAGTGGGAAATTCAGAAGAAAAAAACAATCTAGGGCTTCTAATTTTAAATGAGCCCCTTCACAGGTGCATTTACCCAAACCCATAGAGTGTACGTCAAGAATGAACCCAAGGGTAAACTGTGAACTTTAAGCAATGGTGATGTGTTAATGTAGGTTCATCAATTATAATAAATATGCCCCTCTCCTGGGTGATATTGATCATGAAGGAGTTTGTGCATGGTACAAGGTGGGGGGCAGGAGGTATATGGGAACTCTGCTCCTTCTGCTCAATTTTACTATGAACCTAAAGTTGCTCTAAAAAAAATAAAGTGTATTAAAATAAATAAACAGATCTTTCAAGACAGTTTTTTACAAGAAGAAGAAGCAGGCATGGAAGGTATTACCATTCCAATTTTATGTGTGAGAAAACAGAACCTAGAGAGGTTGCTATTTTCCCAGTGTACACTGGTATGTCAAAAGTCAAACCAGAGCAAGACTCTTACACCTAACTCAAAGCCCTGCCTCCTATCCCTCCTGTGCCAATGTGTAGCGGTGGTAGCAGCCTGTATGTAATAAATTATATTTCAGTTTTCACCACAGTCTGTGCTCATGGGTTGGCAGCATATTTCTTAAATAATTGAACTCAAGGCCAGTGGTGTTGTTCTCTGGAACATAATACTATGCTCCATTTAAATGGGCCACATCTTGTCTCCCCAAACTACTGCTACATATGCTTACTGGATCAACCCATGAGCCAGAAGCAATTAACAGCTATATTTGAGACTTCTTGAAATGCTAAGGCCTTTTAGTCCAAGACAGATTGATTCTCAGTAACAGTGAGATTTTCATTTCTTCAGCTCTCTGCAGAATCTAAGAATGCAATTATTATGGTTTGAATATGAGGCAGCCCCCCACAAAGCTCCTGTGTTAATGCAGGAATATTCAGAGGTAAAATGATTAGATTATGAGAACTATTACCTGATCAGTCCGTCCTAGTTTGAATGACCTAACTGGGTGGTAACTATAGGCAGGTGAGGTGTGGCTGAAGAAGATGGATCACTAGGGCTGTGCCCTGGAACGTTTCATCTTCCCTATGGCCCCTTCCCCTTCTCCCTTTCAGTACTTTCTGTCATGGACTGAGCAGCTTTCTCCTGTCACACCCTTCTGCGTGATGTTCTGTTAATTTGAACCCAGATCAATGGAGTCAGCCAACCATGCACTGAACCTCTGAATCCATGAGCCAAGATAAGCTTTTCCTCCTCTTAGTTGTTTTTGTCTGGTATTTTGGTCCTAGTGA
Organism: Glaucomys volans; assembly: GCA_020662805.1. Taxonomy (NCBI): domain Eukaryota; kingdom Metazoa; phylum Chordata; class Mammalia; order Rodentia; family Sciuridae; genus Glaucomys; species Glaucomys volans. The sequence goes on from JAJEJO010001421.1 coordinate 651,028, forward strand.
CAAAAAGCTGACTGACGCAACAACCAAACTGAACATTTTATCATCAGTAATAGTGTAAAAGGGCTTGCATTAGAGAGGAGCAGACAGAGCAATTTATTGTTGAGTTCCTTCTATTTGTGTATACTACTAGTGTGTGTTGAGGGGCATCAAAAGAGAATTATTGGACTGGGGATATAACTCAGTTGGTAGAGTGCTTGCCTCACAAGCACAAGGCCCTGGGTTCTATCCCCAGCACTGCACAAAAAAAAAAAAGAGAGAGAATTATCAGACATAGTCAATCTTGACTCCCCAGGAGCTTATAGGCCAATTCAGGAAAGAAAACACCACTAGCCGGGCGTGGTGGCACACGCCTGTAATCCCAGCACTTGGGAGGCTGAGGCAGGAGGATCGCAAGTTCAAAGCCAGCCTCAGCAAGTTAGCGAGGCCCTAAGCAACTCAGTGAGAACCTGTCTCTAAATAAAATACAAAATACGGCTGGGGATGTGGCTCAGTGGTGGAGTACCCCTGGGTTCAATCCCCAGTACAAAAAAGAAAAAAAAAAAAAAGAAGAAAAGAAAACACACCACTAAAGACTCTGCATATTCACACATACTAAGATGGAATCAGGAAGGTGTTTAAGTTTGACTTGGGTCTGAAATGGACCCCGAAAGAAGAATTTGAGTCCATGTGTTTTGAAGGGAAGGTGAAAGAAGGTGAGAGAAGAAAAATGAGGCAGGAAATGGAAAACAGCCAATAAAGAAATCATTATTAGACAAATATCACAATGGGTGACTCCAGGTTAATCCTATGAGGAGACACTGGGAAATGGTATCCAACACATACCTCAGAGTCATTCTCCCCATGGGATAGGGAAGCTCCCCCTTCCAGCTTCTGAGGGCTGGGATTGGGAGTATTGAAGTCTCTCCCAGGGGTATTAATTCCCTGGCACTTTTGCCTGCCAGCAATGTAGGCAGAGCAGTCTTTTATAGTTCTGGAAAAAATTCTCAGACACAGTGGGCAAATATTGACAGCTGGGAATCAGCCTGTGCATGTAAAACAGAAGAGTCCAAGACTGGGCAGAGGACTGACAGAGTGTCTGCCGCAATAGGATTCCTGGTGGAGGTGAGACTTGACGGTGCTCTTTCTCTTTTCTTCCCAGGCTTCCTCATGACCTTGTCCCTGTTGTCCATTGTGTATGGAGCCTTGCGCTGCAACATCCTAGCCATCAAAATCAAGTATGATGAATATGAGGTCAAAGTGAAGCCTCTGGCCTATGTCTGCATCTTCTTCTGGAGGGGCTTTGAGATTGCCACTCGAGTCATCGTCCTGGTCCTCTTTACCTCTGTCCTGAAGACCTGGGTGGTGACGGTCGTACTGGTCAACTTCTTCAGCTTCTTCTTGTACCCCTGGATCATCTTCTGGTGCAGTGGCTCCCCATTCCCTGAAAACATAGAGAAGGCCCTCAGCCGGGTGGGCACCACCATTGTGCTCTGCTTCCTCACTTTACTCTATGCTGGTATCAACATGTTCTGCTGGTCAGCTGTACAACTGAAAATTGACGACCCTGACCTCATCAGCAAGTCCCAGAATTGGTACCGGCTCCTGGTGTACTACATGTTGAGATTCATCGAGAACGCCATCCTCCTGCTCCTCTGGTATCTTTTCAAGACCGACATCTACATGTATGTGTGCGCGCCTCTGTTGATTCTGCAGCTCCTCGTTGGGTACTGCACAGCCATTCTCTTCATGCTCGTGTTCTACCAATTCTTCCACCCTTGCAAAAAGCTCTTCTCCTCTAGTGTTTCTGAAAGCTTCCAGGCATTTCTCAGGTGTTCCTGCTGGAGACGGAGGCGGCAGAAATCCAGCGAGTCCTTAGGAAAAACAGACCTAAAGTCATCCAGAAGACAAGAGGAGATACCGTCTAGCAGTACAAGAAGTTCTGAGCCCACTCATATCTTGAGTGCTGAAGAACTGTGCTCTGCTTAATGAGACTTGGGGTCTCTCAGGGCACAGGCATGTTGTTTTCTGGGTTGATACCTGTTCTTCATGTAAGTGATGAGCACTGCAAAGGGAACCCGGCAGGAAGTTAGCTGTCAACTCCTCATGAGCTGCTGCTCTTTACAGAGCTCTTGGGTATGTGGGAACTAGAGGGAGAAGCCAGGGAAACCTGGGCACTGAAGGGGAAGCCTGAGGCACCACAGTTCACAGGTGACCATGTTGTGTTTTTGCAGGTCTTTTTGACCTTTTCACTGACAGAGTACACCTGAAGTCTGAGTTAGGCTGGTTAAGGTCCATCAGGTAGAATGAGGCAAGGGGCTTACTTGTTTTCTAGTTTTCTGAACTGTTGGTCTGTTAGCCTGATGATTTATTTTCCCTGAACATAGTTTTCACCCAAGAGCTGTCCTGATGACCAGAGAAGGTTACCATCAGCAACATCATTCCTGTCAAAGCTTACGGGGAGGGTTGTTCAGGTTTGGTTGTTGAATAGATACATGTTCTATTTTCATCTCGTTAGGGCTTTTTGTACATAACCAACTATAGCCACCGTGGCATGCTATCTGTAATTGATTCGAGAGCCTAGATTTGGAAACTTGATTCCTTAGGATCCATGGCTGTAACATTGCATTCTAAATTTGGTTATGGAAGCCCTAGATTTTTAGGAAAGTCGTGTTCCTTCCATATGTTGAAGAAATTGTGGATCAGGAGGATTGATAAAACATCAAAATGATGGAGGCTTGTATAAGTAGATTCTTCCTTTCACAGAATGTTTGAAGATGTGAATCAGCTTAAAGGCAGGCTTTAACCTCTCAAGGTTCAGTCTTATCTTACAATTCTGGGAAATTTCTAATAGAAGTTGGTAGAATTCACCTTTTCAGGAAAGAAGAAAGTAAAACTGATAGCCTTCCTCTCACCTTCCTCTTCCTTGTCTGTCAGGAAAGTTTGAGACAAGAGTTACCTCGGTTAACTTACGTTTTTCTAGAAAACCCTGCAGAAATCTCTTGCCCAGTGCAGGTATATAGGGCATTTTAATTTTCATTATTTGAAGGGAAAGGGTTTTTCTCACCACCACCCCTAGATAGTAATTGACTTAAGAAATGTTTTAAATTATAGAAAGAGATGACATGACCAGAAGACTTTTTGACTCTCATGGAATACATTTTGGTTTGACATAATTGTAAGGTAATTTAAACAATATCTCCTGTTTTATGATCCTGTAACTTTTATCTTCTATATAATTTCTTCTTTAATCTGGAATTCTCTTGTTTCATTAAAGAGGATTGACTAGCATGTTCTCAGTTGTCTTGAAAAATGCTTAGAACTAGTGCTATTATTTCTACCCTTAGAATCTTGATAATGAAATACCTGGAAATAGGCAACCATAAAGATCACACTAATTTAGAGTGAGGATGAAAGTAAGACCTGAGAAATTTGCAAAAAGGACTCATTTATGGACTTGACTTTACCAGATGGAACAGGGATCCACTTCTCTGACTATATGAATGCACAAGACATACTTATTTGGCCATCATGATTCTGATAATTTTCCTTTTTAATTTTTCTTGGTGTCAAATTTATAAGTAATTTCATACAAATAAAAATGCAATTCAGAAATAAATTTCCACTATGTTCATAGATCCAAGAAACAATAAATATTCTTTCACAGGACATCCACGTTCTTTAACACTTTATATAATTCTGTATACATTAATTAGATCCTAAACCATAGAGCCTCAATTTTAGTTTTATGAGATATTTTTTCCTCATTTGAAATTCTTTTGGTTTATCAATATTTATTGTTTAATTTTGTGGAAATATCCAATTTTTGTCTATTTTTAGCCAAATAAGAATAAAACTCTAGACTCTCTGGGTCATACACTTGCCCTATTTGTAATAGGCCTAGATAAACAGTGAGCATTCATCATCAAAAGGGTACATCGTACAGCACATACTTCCATATATTCTCCAAGTGCATGGATGCACAATCATACTACAGAAAAACACCTTGCAGAACATATAACAACTGCGGTTTAAAGCCAAGATGTTAAAACCTTAGAACCCTTTTGTTCATTAGGGTTCTGAAGATAACAGTAAAGCCATTTCTATGTCATTCCAAGAGTTTGTTTAATATCAAACCAGTTCCTTCTGTTTATTGGCACCAGCTATTTTCAAGCTTTTTTTTTAATGAGAGAGGCATTCTTGCCTTGAAGCTTTGCAGTGGCTGATGGTGGGGCCAGTAGTGCCCCTTTTCCATCTGAAATGCGTGGGAGTGAGGACTCAGGGCAGCCAACCGCCTGACACTGAGTAGGCTTGTTCAGAACTAGACAAGGATGGAGAGAATGGTATTTCTCAGCTTTGGTTTATAACCTTGTCACCAAAACCCTTGCAAAATGGTAAATTTCAAATACATTGCAAATCACTTTAATTTAGGTGATGGTAAGCATTATTTTATTTTATTTTGGTACCAGGGACTGAACCCAGGGGTGCCTTACCACATTCCCAGCCCTTTCTTTTTTATTTTGAGACAGGTCTCGCTAAATCACTTAGGGCTTTGCTAAGTTGCTGAGGCTGGCTTTGAATTTTCGATTCTCCTGCCTCAACCTCCCCAGCCACCAAGATTACAGGCCCAGTGATTGTAAGCATCTTAAGTGACCCCAAACCAAACTAACAGTGAAAGTTTGTCAGATTCCCAAATCGCAGTTCACACATTTATACAGACAGAAGTTCTGTAACTAAATTAGACATTCTGTCAGTTTTAACTCTTGACATACAGTTAACCCAACTTTGGGGACATGAATATCCATTTACTTAAGGGGAGATAAATTGTTGCTTTTTTTTTCTGCATGGTGAAAATGTAAGTCATGGTGAACTGAAAATTTTTTGGTTTTAAATTATTTTTATCTCAGAAATGGAAAAACTACAGTTCATTCTGGAGAGCTAAATTGCTCTAAACACATAAAACCAGCAAATTTCCACATGTGTTAGGAGTCAAAATATGTTTTTCAGTTATAATTCAAATTTCAAAAACTCTCAGTGCACTGGGTGTGGTGGCACATGCCTGTAATCCCAGCAATTTGGCAGATTGAGACAGGAGGATCACAAGTTCAAAGCTGGCCTCAGCAACTTAGGCCCTGAACAATTTAGTGAGACCCTGTCTAAATAAAACATAAAAAGGGCTGGGGATGTGGCTCAGTGGTTAAGCCCTCCTGGGTCCAATCCCTGGTGCACAAAAGAACAAAAAAACCTCTCAGTACTTTGTCTAATTAACCACATGCCATAACCTGTCATGACAGCTGCTCCAACTGTATCACTATAATTTGGCTGGATGGGGATGAAGTATTTCCTCCAAAATGTATTGAAATAAGATCATCAAACATGTTTAGACTTTCTCTTGTCATTACTGGAAACAATCCAGTTGGCATCTCCCTGTCCAGCCCCACAAGTAACTTAATTGCTCTATGCCTCAGTTTCTCACCCACCAAATTAGGATGATATACTTGTCCAACCTACCTCAGAAGGTTGTGGGAAAGATCAAATTAGATAACAGGTGTAAAGATGCTTTCCAAATGTTTTTTTAAAGCGCCATGCATAAAGAGTTAATATATTATTCACATTCATAAGCAGTTTATCATTATTTTTTTACTGTTTGAAAAGAAGTAAGTAGCATCATCCACATGAGTGTCTTGAGTAAATATGTGAGCCTTTGGCCTTCTCAGTAGTTACCCTTTCTCTTACCACCAGTTGCTTCCAAATTTAGCACCCAAACCTGTGGTACTTGGAGAGAAAAGACCTACTGAATCTGAGAAAGTGCTTCTGATGCAAATGAGTTGATCAAATGTATTCTTTCATAAGGGACATCTTTGACTAATTGTACTTTACAACTTGAATGACTGATTCAAGGCTTTAATTGAATGTGAGTATAAGCTTTTCAGCCTTGTAAATGGGAAAATAAGCATTAAAATTGACTGTTGAATACAGCATTTCCTTGGAAAATACCTTAGAACATTAGTCTTATGGTTATGAGCGTATGTGCCAGTACTTCTCAGTGAATGTGAATGTGAGCTTTTGTGGACTACTTCTGAGTCATTGACTCAAATGTTGTTTATGTTTCTTCATGGAATAAATTAATTTTTCAATTTCTCCTCGCATTTCATTCCTTATTCAGTCCTTACCTAGCTTTTTATTTTTCTTTTTTACTTCAGGAAGTATTTTAAATTATGAAACAGAAATTTGAAAATGGTTTCATTATGATTAATTGGTTTTGCATTCTCACGCCGACGTTCTTTTTGTAGGATGAGAAATTTGAGAGTGCTAGGATTCAGCCTTCCAAAACAGCCATAGCCCATGAAAGCTCCTCTGCTTGTTTAATACACACTTACTCCATTTGTTAAAAGGTGCACTGCTGTGTACTAAGATTCTGCTCAGTTTTATGTTCAGTTGCCATGTGTGATAACAAAAAGAGATGTAGTATATATCTCTTTTAGGCTAACATAAATGGTATACCAATCCAGAAATAGAAAACACCAAACAAGTAGCTTCATATTAACATAAGCAAATAATCAAATTAAATGGCTGCCCATGGTCGGAAAAAATTAAAAGGGATTTAATGAGTCATCAAAAGGGATCATTTCAGAACATAATCTAGACACGGACTGTTACTTCTGAAGGTGGCCATGCATTTCACTTCTAAAGGTGGCCTTGTAAGTCTAAGATATAGGATAAGCTCTCTTTTAAAAATGCTTCATAAAGGTATAATTCATATGCAAAAACTGCACGAATTGAATGTGTACAATTTGACGAATTTAGACATGTTTCTTGGTTTTCTCTTTTTGTAAGAACACAACATGAAATCTACCCTCTTCAGATTTTAAGTTCACAATACAGTATTGTCAACTATATGCCCTATGTTGCACAGCAGATTTATAGAACTTATTCTTTTTTTTAATAATGTTTTATTGGTACTCTATGAGTTAGTCAAACCTTTTTTTTTTTGTAGTTGTAGATGGACAGCATACCTTTATATTTTATATGTTCATTTTGCTGTGGTGCTCAGCGTCAAACCCAGTGTTTTACAGGTGCTAGGCAAGTGCTCTGCCACTGAGCTACAGCCCCAGATTAAATTTATTTTTTAAATTTATTTATTTATTTTTGGTACTAGGGATTGAACCCAGGGGCACTCCACCACTGAGCCACATCCCCAGCCCTATTTTGTATTTTATTTAGAGACTGGGTCTCACTGAGTTGCTTAGGGCCTCCCTAAGTTGCTGAGGCTGAACTCGTGATACTCCTGCCTCAGCCTCCCAAGTCACTGGGATTACAGGCATGTGCCACCGCACCCAGCTAAACTTATTCTTTTATAACTGAACCTTTATAACCTTTGAATCTCAACCCCTAGCAATCACTATTCTATTCTTTGGTTCCATGAGTTTGACTATTTTAGATCCCTCATGTAAATGAAATCATGCAGTATCTGTCCTTATATATCTGATTTATTTCATTTAGTATGCCCTCTGGATTCATCCATATTGTCATAAGTGGCAGGATCTCCTATTTTAGGGCTGGATAATATTTCATTGTATGTTTATATAATATTTTATTTATTTATTTATTTATTTATTTGTGGTGCTGGAGATTGAACCCAGGGCTTTCTGCTTGCAAGGCAAGCACTCTATCAACTGAGCTATATCCCCAGCCCCACATTTTATTCATCTGTCAGTGGACATTTGGATTCTCTTCATATCTTGGCTATTGTGAATAATGCTGCAATGAACATATGAGTGCGGATGTCACTTAGAGATCCTGATTTCATTTATTTGGGACACATTCCCAGAAATAGGATTGTTGTGTTTTTAATTTTCCGAAGAGTCTCCATTATGTTTTCCATGCTGGGTGCACCATTTTATATCCCTACCAACAATGTACAAGTGTTCCAACTTCACATCCCCTCAACACTTATATCTGGTTTTGGTTTATAGTAGTCATCCTACCAGGTGTGAGGCAATATCTTATGATTTTTATTTGCATTTCCCTGATGACTGGTAATTTTGAGCACCTTTTCATGTACTTGTTGACCATTTGTTGACCATTTGTATGTTTTCTTTGGAGAAATGTCTATTCGAGTCATTTGCCCATCTTTTTAAAAAAATTTTTTTTGTAGTTGTAGATGGACAGAATGCCTTTATTTTATTTGTTTATTTTTATGTGGTGCTAAGGATCAAACCCAGTGACTCACACATGCTAGGCAAGCACTTTGCCACTGAGATACAGCCCCAGCCCCTGACAATCTTTTAATTGGACTGCTGTTTTTTCTGTGCTATTGAGTAGTAGGAGTTCCAATATATTTTGGAGATTTAAACCCTTATCAAATACATGGTTTGGAAATATTATCTCCCATTTAGTAGATTGTCTTTTCATCCTCTTGTTCCCTTTGCTGTGCAACAAGAGACCCTCCTGCCTCAGCCTCCATGTCACTGGGATTACAGATATACACCACCGTGCCTGGCCACAACTACCATTTTAGGCTTCATGTATTTGCCACTGAATATGAGCCTGGAATTCATTCCCCTCCCCACTCCACTGTGACAACTAAATAAAGCGATGTTTTATCCCAAGTTTATAAATATTAGGAACTAGGTGAGGGAAGTAGATACTCCTTCCATATTTTTCTGGGTGTCCCCCTCCCAGAGCATATTTTCTTTAAAAAAATTTTTAATTGATGCATAAGAATTATACATATTTATGGGGTACCGTGTAATGTTTCAATACATGTATACACTGTTATGATCAAATCAGGGTAAACATGTCTCCTCAAACATTTATCCTTCATGGTAAAAGCATTTAAAACCCTTTCTTAAGGTTTTTTGAAATACATAGTACATTATCATCATCCATTGTTACCCTGCTGTGCAACAGAATACCAGAACTTATTTCTCCTATCTAACTATAGCTCCAGGAGATTATGTTTTCTATGAACGTCTTTTCAATTGAAAAAGAACTCAGAAATCTCAATTATACATTGTCATTATGAATGACTTTTGGTGGGGGTTACTGGGTATGGAACTGAGGTTGCTCTCTTGCTAAGGTGCTGCTGTTCGATTTTGAGATCCACTAAGGCTGATCTTGAACTTGCGATTCTCCTGCCTAGTTTCCCAAGTCACTGGAATTACAGGCATGTGCCCCCACACCAGGCAAATGAATAACATTTTGAGCATTTTCTCTTTTTCAGGAGAAGGCACTTCATAGCTGCAGAGATTTGGATAGAACTGAAAATTCCGAAACCCCCAATCCCTTCTTCCCTAGCTCACAACTAGCCCTAGTATGCTAAGATGGTGAGTCTGCTGCAGAAGCATGTTCTAGGGAATGCCTCCACCTCCCGTTACCCTCTTGGCATGGTTGTTTCTCTGGAAATTACTAGACCAAAGGGACTAAACCAGTGTTGGTTTAAACAGGTTTTGGAACCAAGAGCATCTTCAAGTACAGCATCTCTCTTGCAGCAGATTATCAGAAAACTTCCCACTCAAACTGTGCTTTAGCAACTCACCTCTGTGAGGGACTTGCAGGGTTTGCCTCCTCCTAAGGAGGATCAACTCATCCAGATTGATTGGGAGATTGTGCCTGTGCTTTTGCTCTCTGCCACTCTCCCATCCTGAATTAATTTTCTCTCTCTGAATGATGAGTTCCTGATTGAAACCTGATTAGCCTGCTTCCCAGAGCCCTGGAAATACCATCCTCCTTAAGCATCTGAATTATGCATCCCGGTTTAATTTCTTATCAGTTTGCTTCCGATCTTAATTACCTAAACTCTACAGTTAATGAGTCAAATTTTCAGGAGCGATAACACTCAAGAAACAAAACAGGATTTCCAAGTTCTATTTTGGAGTGGAGCTAACAGACCATGACCACCACCAGCCCAGCAGAGAGGAGAAGGGCTCCCTGCTGTCACCTCCTAACAAAAGGACCTTCCTAAATGGAGTGGCAGAATTGTTTAGAACAACGATGCAGGGCTCCCAGCAGTGCAAAGATACTGTCATCCTCTCCAGTAACTAGAAATGTCTAGCACATACTTGAGCAATTATTTTTCAAGCCAGTGGGCATGCTGTTGTAATAGGACAGGACCACTGAAAACTGTCACTGTAGTCAAAGTAACTTCGTCATTATCCTCCCAGCCTCCACCATAAGCCAATATTAAAAATTGAAAATTCAACCACTATCATGTGGGGGGTGACCCTAAAGATGTCCTTTGCAACTGAAACTCTTGGAAACTACTATTAGAAGGTTTTTCTCTGCTGGAATACTTTCTCTTCTGTACTGCTAGTTATACTCTTTTTCACACAAATCACTTGGCTTCTCTCATTTCCAGCTTGATTCAAAAGATGAGAAGAGATTTGTGTTTTAGAAGTGGATGGTGAATATGCACCAGGGTGCTTGAAGCTGCATTTTGTAGTACACGTGGTTAAAAGTGGCTTAAACAATAGGACTGTTCTTTAACCTAACAAGAAGTTTAGAAAGAGGTGATTCTAGATTCGAGCAAAGCAAAAAGTCTTCAGGTGCCAGAGGCTTCCCCTTTCTTCCATGCTGCCATCTGCAACCTGTTGCTTCAACTTGGTGCTTGTCTCCTTCTGATTGCAAAATAACACCCTGAGCTCCAGCTATCGCATTCCCAACCTGAATTCAAAATCAGAAATGGTATTTCTCGCTAGGCATCTTTTATTTCAGGAGGAAAATCTTTCCTCGAAGCCTCCCTAGCAAAATTTCCTAGAATTTTTATTGGGCAAGGTTGGGTGACATTCCCACCCCTGAAGCTGTCTCTGGCAAGGAGAATGGAATTGCCACAGCTTCCTTTGACTATGTAACATTCACTTCTTGGAGCTGGAGAAGGGGCCACCACCATCCCTGAGCATATGGAAGGAAGAACACTAGTAACATTAGGTGCCTACTGGCAATGAAGAATGGGGAAGTGGCCATTTGATGGGCAACCTGTAGTGTCTTCCACTGACATTTTATACCAATAAAGACCCAGCTGAGCTGATAAATCGGGAAAGAATGTGAAAGCTCCCTATCCTCTCTTTCCAAGGAAAGAAAAAACTCCCATTACTTACCCCATCTCCTCTCGCATAAGTCTCTGGTTAATGATCCTCTCTATGAAGTCATTTACTGAATAAATAGAGACAATTATACCCAATTATGGGGAAATACCTTCTAGTGGGAATTTCCTTTCTTTCTTTCTTTTATTTTATTTTTGTACTGTTGATTGAACTCCGGGGAGCTTTACCATTGAACTACATCCAACCCTTTTCATTTTTTATTTTGATACAGGGTCTCATTAAACTGCCGAGGGTCTTGCTGAGGCTGATCCTTCTGCCTCAGCCTCCCTGGGATTACAGGTGTACACCACCATGCCTGTTCTAGTGGGATTTTTCCCTAGTGGGATTTTTCTCAGTGTCTCAGGATTGATAGTGTGGAGCCGTGGACATCTAGAAGAACCAGGGAGAATTCTAACCTTGGGAGAATCATGGATTCCAGAGGTTTGAAGTGGAAAGCCAGATATTATTTTCATTACTTCAACAGATATTTAGAGTCCCTCCGTGGACCAGGTGCTAAACTAGGCTCTGAAGGTAGACTGGTTGTTGAATGGGAACGTCCTGTGGGAGAAAGGAGGGTGGGTGGGTGTGCGGCGCAGATGTGGAGAGCTGGGAGCTGGTTAGGAGACAGACTCAAATTTTATTACAGAATTACACAGCTTTTATAGCATACAGTAGCCAATCACCATCTGTTAAGCTCTTCTGACTTCCTTGTGCCAACCTCATGATCATACCATATAAGGGACGAGGAAGTGCCAGGGCCCGGGCCCTGGATGTTCAGGCCCTGGATTCTTGGGCCCTGGATGCACATAACCAATCAGCAGTTAGCAAGCTTTCCTGATATCCTTGTGCTAGGCTCCTGATTAAACCTTATCAGGGAAGAGGAAGTACTTGGGCTCTGGGTGTTCACAGAGAGCACAATTCACAGCACAGATCTGTCTATGCTTCTGAGAGGAGCAGGTTTGCTTGTTCCATAATTATGCTTCTTTCTGTGATGCAAACCACATCGCCTTAAGTATTCCTACAGACTGGTAAACAAGAAACTGGCCCTGCATTTCCAGAATTCATAGTCTATTTGAAAAGACAGACATCCAACCTGGAGATTTTGATGCATAAGGATAAGAGCTATGATGGGATATCCCAGGTCAGAGAAGATTCACAGAGAAAGTGACTTATAGCTGGTTGTGGTGGCACACACCTGTAATTGCAGCAACTTAGGAGGCTGAACCAGGAGGATCTCAAGTCAGGACCAGCCTGGGCAACTTAGCAAGACTCAGCAACTTAGTGACTCCCTACCTCAAAAAAAAAAAAAAAAAAAAAAATCTTTTAAAAAGGGATTGCTGGGGATGTAGCTCAATGGTAAAGGGCCCCTAGGTTCAAACCACAGTATGTATAAATAAATAAATAAATAAATAAATAAATAAATAAATAAATAAATAAATATTCTAACCTTAGATCAGAGGTAAACTTACTCCAAAGTTTATAAAGCTTAAGCTTCAGGGCTCCCAGTGGAGACTGAGAGGTGTAGCATTTCCAGGTGGGAAGGAGAAGCCAGTATGCAATTGGGAAGCATGTCTAGTCAATGTTTCCGCCTTGTCACCTGAAAAGATTAGTGAAGGAAGGGACCTGACCCGCAAGTTTTTTAATAATTTGTTGTGATTTCCTTTTCCTTCTGAATTGATGCCCTTTAATGTTGCAGCTAATTTTGAGTTCATGTTTTATTTTCATTTTTTCAATACCTCTACCCAACCAAATTTCTAAGCTTCAAGCTCCATAAAACTTGGATCTTCCCTGCCCACATCTGAAGTGTGAGTTGGCCTGGTGAAGGCCCTGGGTAGTGTGTTCCTGGCAAAGGGAACAGTATGTACAAAAGGCTAGCTGAATAAGGAGGATATTTATATTCAGAGAACAGCCTGTGGGGCAGTGTTGCTGGAACATGGGAGAAAGGTGAGACTGGAGATGTGATCAGGGGCCACATTGTAAGATGGAGCAGAAAGCGATGGACATCGTGTTAAACATGGTATAAGCATGATCGCTTTTATTCCTCACAATAACATTATGCAACAGTTACTATAATATTCCCATTATACAGAGAAGGAAGCTGAGGCTGAATAAATTCTGCCATGGTTGCATTTAAGTGGCAGGGTTGGGATTCAAGTCCAACATTGTCTGATGCCAAAGCCCCGGTGCTTATCACTAAGCTCTCCTGACTCCCGAACTCTGTCCAGTTTGCAGATGTGGCAGAGTATGGCAGATGACAGAGAACAAGGGAAGAAGCACACCTGGTAGCATTGCCCTATTATGAAGAGGCAGGAACTCATACAGGGCAGCCCTTACTCTAAAGGGGGAAGTGGTTTCTTCTAGAGAGTCAGATGGGGAACAGGGGTGCCCTCTGTAGCTCCCAGAACTGTAGCTTTGCTCTGAAGAGCCACAGGGAGGCCACTGGATTGAAGGCACAAGGGTCACAAAGGAACAAACTCTGGGGTTGGGATCCCATCATTGTATAACAATATTTGTGTTCAGGGCCACTCTCTTCTTCCTGGGGGAAAACAATTAGAGGGCTTACCAAGGTCAATTGTAAGTTAAAGCCTAGAACCTGGCTTCTCATATCTTTTTTTATTTTTTGGATCAGAAAGTTAGTGCATCTTAAATAGATAAAATAAAAAAATATTTTCTTCTAACTGGAATTTTAGGGGGTGTCTATTAAGAGCTCTCACTGTGTCTTGATTAAGGGACCACAGAATTACAAGACATTTGATAGTGTCAGGTTAAGGGTCAAAAAATGCTTTAAGCTGGGCGCGGTGGCGCACGCCTGTAATCCCAGCACTTGGGAGGCTGAGTCGGGAGGATCGCGAGTTCAAAGCCAGCCTCAGCAACTTAGTGAGGCCGTAAGCAACTCAGTGAGACCCTGTCTCTAAATAAAATACAAAATAGGGCTGAGGATGTGGCTCAGTGGTCGAGTGCTCCTGGGTTCAATCCCCAGTTCCAAAATGAAAAAAAGAAAAAAAAAATGCTTTAGTCCCCATCCAGACCATCCATGTCTTCCTTCATTGTCCCCAAGGATGATGTTTATTGAGAGAAAGAAGCAAGAAGTTTTATCATGTCCGCCAACCCCTTTGTGGGAACTCCAGTTAGCTTCTCTGTAGAGAAGATAGTAGAATGATCTTTTCCCCACTTTGGGAAAGTTTAAGTAGTCAGTGGTTAAAAGCAGGCTATAAGACCTGTCCTTATATTTCCTGTAATTATCTTGGTGACATTTATATCACCAAATATAAATATATATTTAGATAAATATAAATATAAATATAAATATATACTTTTACGTATTTATATTTACATTTCTTCTCACTGCCAATATTCAACTCCTAAAATTAAAAGATCAATGGGGGCTGGGGTTGTGGCTCAATGGTAGAGTGTTTGCCTAGCATGTGTGAGGCACTGGGTTCAATCCTCAGAACCACATATAAATAAATTAATTAAATAAAGATTAATCAACAACTAATAAGAAAAAAAAAAAGATCAATGGGAGCCTGGTGCAGTGGTGCATGCCTGTAATCCCAGTGGCTCAGGAGGCTAAGGCAGGAGGATCACAAGCTCAAGGCCAGTCTCAGCAACTTTGTGAGACTGTGTCTCAAAATAAAACATAAAAAGGACTGGGAATGTGGCTCTGTGTTTACCTCTGGGTTCAATCCCCAGTACCAAAAACAAACAAATAAAAGATCAATTGAAGAGAAAGCTCAACCACCTGTACCTGAGGGTATATCTTTCACTTGTGGAGCGCCTAATGTGGACTAATGCTGGCCCTGAAATCTAACCAGCTGGCCCCAGACTTTTCCTTCTTTTTTTTTTTTTTTTTTTGTGGAACCAGGGATTGAACTCAGGGACACTCGGCCACTGAGTCACATCCCCAGCCCTATTTTGTATTTTATTTAGAGACAGGGTCTCACTGAGTTGCTTAGGGCCTCGCTAAGTTGCTGAAACTGGCTTTGAACTCGCGATCCTCCTGACTCAGCCTCCTCCCAAGTCGCTTGGATTTCAGGCGTGCGCCACCACGCCCGGCACCTTTTCCTTCTTAAGTATGCAAAGGATCCCAGAAGTTGTGTAAGCAGACATAGTGGTCTTTGTTCAGCCCACAGGGTCATACATTTTGTTAGGTAGAAGTTCAGGGACACCAGATGGTGGAGGCAGGGTGTAAGAAAGATGCCGCTAGAGGACAAGACAGGGAGACCAGTCCTGTCCCTGTTTATGATAATTCCCATTACCAGGACAACTCCCGCCACTGAGGACTTATCACCATGATAACTCCTGCCACAGGTTCAATATTTTAAAATGACCAATGAGAGTAGAGTGGGCAGTATTCTAATTAGGTTTTCCAAAGTAACAAGTGTGAGGGGGATTGGAGAATATTCTAATCAGGAAGGTAACCA
Source organism: Glaucomys volans (assembly GCA_020662805.1). Lineage (NCBI taxonomy): Eukaryota > Metazoa > Chordata > Mammalia > Rodentia > Sciuridae > Glaucomys > Glaucomys volans. Next base: position 666,512 of record JAJEJO010001421.1, read on the forward strand.
ATGGGAGAAAATGGATAGGGTCTTCAATCAGGTCTCTACAGGAAGAGGATGCCTAACACTAGTTTCCAAACATCCAGGTCTTTACCCTCTCTCTCCTACTCAGCCCACTCCCCTCAACTTTGTGGAGTGCTACCATCACCTTCAATAAATCTGTACTTTGCCTGTTACTTGTGTGTGTCTTGCTTAATTCTTTGTTCAGGACACCAAGGACCCGGACCCCAACTGGACACCCTATCTATAACCATTTCACCCAGTGCCATGGGTTACAGAAAAACAAGAATAATCCAGATTCCTCTGCCTGAACATTGACCTCGTTTTCTAGGTCTTAGAACTCCTTGGCACTGCTCTGGATTCCATTTTCCACCTCCCAGACTGAATTCATTCACTCCTTTCTCTGGAGAAGGAAATTCTGAAGGAAAAAAGATAACCAAGGTTTCTATTAATCTCCAAAGACCCACTCAGATATGGCAACACTATTTATCCCTAATAGAGATACCTGGGATGACAGGAGAAAACAAATATGATATTCTCAGAGCCCTGATAGCATCTACATGCTTCCAGAAAGAAATTTTATAGTTCTTGTATTCAGCATCGAATTCTAATGAATGCCACCATGTCTACACCAGCACTGTCCAGGATGGCAGCTACTAAGCATGTGTGACTATTGAGCACAGGAAATATGGCTAATCCAAATTAAAATGTGCTAAATATAAAACTTGCAACAGATTTTGAAGACTTAGTACCCCCAAAATGGAAAATATGCATTAATAATTTTTATATTTGATGACAATGCTAAAATGGTAATATTGGGGATATATTGGGATAAATGAAAGTTATTAAAATTAATTTCACCTCTTTCTATTTACTCTTTCACTGTGGCTACTGGACCACTTGGATTTTTCCATGTGGCTACCATTTGTGGTCTGTTAGAGTGGACGGAGATGCAACAGACCTTTGGCCTGGTGGACACCCGAACACCTGCATCTTCATAAAAAGTAATGAATGCGTCCAAAACTGTCAACTCATCCAACCTCTGCTCCTTGATAGCACTTTCCCTCTCCCAAGTTAGGAAAAGTGTTTACAGTAAGAAAAGGCGATCTTCAGGGCTGGGGATGTAGTTCAGTTGGTAGAATGCTTGCTTGTCAAGCACAAGGCCCTGGGTTCAATCCCCAGCACCACAAAACAAACAAACAAACATCCTAATTTATCATTTCTGTGTTCAGAGAATGTCCTGAGCAGTGGGGGAAATGTTTTTCTGTGTGGTTCCCAAACTTGCAGGCCTGTCAGCATCACCAGGGGAAAAGGATTGGGCTTGAAAAAGCGCTGATGACAGGCCACATCTTGGTCCAATTAACCCATTAAGTCCCAAGTTTTCAATTCTGCAAATATTCCAACATAAAACACACAGGTGCATTAGGAGAGGTTGGAAATCATAACCTAGGTCATATATATTATTATATTAATATTATATTATAATATTTTATTATGATATATTAAAATATTATAATATTTTATTATATATCATTTAAGTTTTTATAGGTGTACCACATCTGGGATAATGGGAAAAGGTGGCTTAAACCAGCATCTCCTGGGGTGAGACCTGAACATCAGGATTTACACCATAGCTCTCTAGTGTTCTAGAAATCTTCCTTCATAAGCAAAGGCAGGTGCCTGGGGCTTAGTGACAGTGGGCCATTCATCAGATGAAAGTGTCCAAAGGTGGTAAAATCACTGGTTTCCTCGAGCTGGGCTCAGGTGTCCAATTAAATGCCCCTGGGTTGTACTCTACAATGGATCCCAACCTCCTCCCATTCCCCCAGCCTTGGTTCCAGGCTGCAGGAGGGTCCCCTCATTGCCAGCACAGGGTGGCCTCACCCCTCTAGGATTTGTTTTGAAGGCTAAGGGAGAGCAAATGGAACGTGAACAAGGTTTCTCTCTCCCATCAAAGCTCGGCTTTCAAGATGGGGCTTCAACTCAAAATACCTTGCTTTTGCCACTCCCGAGTGGAAACACCACGTTCCTCTTTCCAGTTCTACCCATCTCATCCCTCTGTTCCCCCATCCCAGGCTGATGATGCCTCAGGGTGACCAGGGACAGGGACAGGCAAATGAGAAAGGAAAAGCTCCCTCATATTGTGAGAAACAGAAACTCTGTTGGTCCATTTTCAGGACACAGTATCCAGCCTAAATTGAAACAAATTATAGCCGTTTTAATTATAACCCTTCCCTTTGCCCGCCCCAATTTTTAACTTAGCCAATCACATAGATTGTATCCCTGGGCTCCTCCAATCACAGCGAAGGGCACCGCTGAGTGAGGTATATAAACAGGCAGACTACCAGCCCAGACCTGCTTGCTACCAGGTTTTATAGCGTGCCCTTCTCAGAAGTAAAGATTTGCCTTGCCCACCCACACTCGGGCCCACGTTTGATTGCTTGTGGCACCCCATATTTCTAACAACATGCATTTTAAGAGGATTATTACTACTCGATAGGGACAGTTTACTGATTTCCAGGCTCTGGTCTGGGGACTTTACAGGAATCAAGGCCTCTTAATCCTGACCACAACCTAATGGGGAAGCTAGCACAGAGAGGTTAAGTTACTTGCCCAAAGGCACATAGCTGTCATATGACAACCAGGGACTTGACTCCAGATGACTCCAAAGTCTGTGCTCTTAACCACTGAGCTCTTCTCTCCCTATGTGGCCCTGTCCCCTCTTCTTCTCCCCATCTCTGCTCTTGGGCTACACAAAGATGAAGAAGTTGTAAGAAAGCAATGCTCTGACACAAGAAGTCCAGGACATTCACTCTGGTATGCTTTTTGGAAGGGGTCAAAGTACAATATTTGAAAAGCAAATAGGAGACTATTTCAACTGTGCTTCTCATCCATCACTAAAGCTCCCTCCCCTGACAGTATTCACTCAGTCACCGCCAAGTCCAGGTCCTTTCCATAAGGCTCTCTGGAATTCCAGACCCTTCCGTGGGTGGACCCAGTATTGCTTCTGTTATCCCTCATCCCCTGCAACCTGGTGCCTGGCCTCACTCAACCCAGCCTCCTGGTTCTTCTGCTCCTCTCCTCCTCTCTGTCCTGCAGCTTATGACATGCCTCCATGCAATTCCATGGTGCTTTCTGACTGCTTTCTACGTGTGTGTTTGAGTGCTCCAACTTGACTGTGGCCACTTTTAGGCGAGAGACTATATCTTGTATCTGGTTGACAGCCCCACAGGGTTTAGCGCAGCGGGGGACACATAGTAGGTGCTCAGGAAATATTTATGAATGAATTCACATGGAAAGGTAAGTTACCTCCACATCTTCTCTACGGGTTCAGCTCTTTATTTGCTTTCCAAATCTTTGAAATTCACATTCAATCTCTTGTTTCCTCTATGTTTCACATGTGCATATTGGACAGCCTGGGCCACATGGTGAGACCCAGTCTCAAAGCAACAACAAATGGATTCATGTGCCTCATTCGCCCTATGATCTCACGTTTGTTCCCTGGCTCCTGTTCCCCGAGGACCGATTTGCACGTGCATGGTAAAGCGCCACATCTTCAGTATTTTGCTTTTTCTGTCTGATCACCCGTTTCAACACATTGTTCAAGTATTTGTCCTTTCCAAAGGCACCCCTCGGCTGTCACGTTCTCCCTGGCCAGCAGGCGGCGCTGGCTGCTCAGCCAGGCGCAGACTGGGGTCCCGCCTCCGCGCTGCGGACCGCGGGCTCTGTCGCTGCTCTGGAAGTTGCAGCGTTTTAATGTTTTTTTTCTCGCGCGCTTGGCTTATTCTGTGATTGGCAGTTTCCTCCCTCCACTCTCCCCTCTGCTGCTGCCTCCCCTCTGTGTAGGTAACCCCTCCTCAAACGCACTCCTGTGGATTGTGGCCTTTCCAAAACACAGTGACACTTATCCCCGACCCCCCACGCACACCAGGTGACTAGAAGTCATGCTTTTAAGAACAACCATCTTAAAAGGTGTGCAGAAGGCCAAACCACTAAATATTAAAACCCGGAGAGGCAGGAAGGGTGAATGCTGAGTGCGCGCCAACGCTGTCTCCTGCAAACCCAGGCCAGGCCAGGAGGGTCAGGTCTGAAGCTGTGCCACCACACTGGGGCTTGCCCTGGCTTCAGACCCCTTCTCAGCAGAGTTGTCCTCTAAGAAGTTTCCAACTGGTAAGACAGCCCTACTGGCCCGCCCAGGTAGGGCGAGTTTCTGGGTCACTGCATCAGCTCCCAGGTGCTCCGTGGTGCATTCAGCTGAGTCCCAGAGGCCACTGCCTAGGTCTTGTCACCAGGTCCTCCTCCCACATGTGCTAGTGACAGCAATGTATTAATATCAGCAGCTGTCATTAATGAGCCAGTGCCACGTGCCAGGCATTTTGGCATTCACATGCATCACCCCGTTTGATCCTCAAAACAGGCTGAGAGGCAGAAGTTCAGCTTGGGTGAAGTATTTGCTATCACCGTCGTGCAGCTGTTCAGTCAGGGGAAGAACTGGCATGGCGTTCAGGCCACCCGACTTTCAACCCCTGGCCCTTACCCTTCCACTCCCTTGAGGGCCTCATGTTCTTACTCCAGCAGCTGCAGCTGGAGCAGTGCCATCCTGCCCTGAGTCCCAGAAGTCACTCCTCTTCACTACCCCCAGCTCACAGCTCTGCAGAGAAGTCACACCTGGCAATGGGGTCTGCCACTCTGGGAAGGCAGTGTCCTCTCCTTGGAGTCCAACTCTAGCCAGGTGGAAAGAGGCCCCACAGTACCCGGACAGGCACATCAGCCCAGGGGCAAAGCCCACCGCCTGGGAAATGACAATGTCTGCAGGGATGGGGAGGCCGGGTGGACTTCGGGCACATGGGGGGACATGAAGCAAACAGGAGTGGCCTATCCCCTTGATTCAGAGCTGGGGTTTGACTCCTCTGAATTCCGTTACCCTCCACACCTGGAGAGGGGCCAGTTCTACTGGACCCACGAAGAAGGAAAGAGAAGGGGTCAGCCCTCCTGCAGCTTGGGAGAGGGATGGACAAGTCACTTCCATGACCTGAGGTTCCCTGGAAGGCTGGCCTGGTTCCCTGTGAGAGCACAGCCCACAGCCCATTGCTGCCACTTCACCTGGGGGCTGCAGGCCCAGTTCTCAGGAAGGGACAGGAGCAGATTGCCCTGATTGATAGTTTTGCTTCACAGCATGGTTGATTTTATAGGTCTGAAAAATAGGTAGTCATGGCAACTGTGGAAGCTTTTTCTAGAAGGGCAATACTTCCTAGCGTTGGCATGTCATTTGTAACATATTCCAAAATTCTTCCACCTCTGGGTTGCAAACTAGTAATGGACCTCCATATCGATTTAGTGAGACACAACCAGAAATATTCTTTAAATGGAACTAGACTAAAACCGAATATGAAGGAAAATCACAAAGTGCACTACACATTTTTAGTGAAATATTCCTTGGAAAAAATTTGTTTCAGTTCTATACACTCGTGAGCACTAAATATAAAATGTACTCTTTCTGTGGCTGTGGGCAAAAAAGTTTGTAAATTGCCAGCAACCCTAGTTTTACTCATGTCCCATGAGGAAGGAAAAGCCTATTTTTCTTTCAGAGGAGGACATGGTTTCTAACAGGTAAAAATAGGACACAACCAAATGATCATCAGCAGCAGGACAGAATTCACATTTTATGATTCAATTTATGCAAAATTTTACAAAGGCAAAACAAAACTCTCTGACTTAACCATGAATCCATTGGTGGTAAAATCAGGAAAGTCCTGATTACCTATGTAAGCGCAAAAAGGAAAAAACGGGAGGCAGACCTCCACGGATTCAGAGAAGCCTTTATTCCCTCGCAGAGTCGGGTGTCATTCAGGTCCACTTTCCTGAGGGAAAATGGCCCCATTTGGGTCCACTTTCCAGATGGAAAATGGCCCCATTCGGGTCCACTTTCCTGATGGAAAAGTGGCCCTCAGTTACAGGGGGATCCTGATTTTATAGGGTAGGAGGAGGAGGATGTAATCATTGTGTACGTGCAGTTTTGACCATCAGGGGCCAGCTGTACAGGTTAAAATTAGATGCTGAAGGATGAGTGTTCAAATCTTGCCCAATGTCATTCAGGATTAGGTTGACCTGGGGAAGGTCAAGGTTTAGGGCCCAGCATTCCATATCCACCCTTTTCCACCCTGGGCCCATTGTTATCAGGAATGCACTGGGAGAGGTTTAATGGTTGATCAGTCTCCTTTCCCGCTTCTCAAGCCACACCATCCCTTAATTTTTCTTGGGGAGTTATTTTATAGGAATATTATTTCCACAACCCTTCAACCTAAAGTCAGCAAAATGGTTATCCCTGAAGGGAAGAGGGGGCAGTGACCAGGAAGGGATATTCTGAGTAGGGGACTCTAGAGGACAGGCAATGTTTTGTTTCTTAACTGGGGTGGTCCTTATGTGGGGATTCACTTTATAATGATTTGTTAAATTGTACATTTATGCTATATGCCCTCTACTGTAGGCATATTTCACAATAAAAAATAATTCTAAATAGGACATTTATTTATTTATTTATTTATTTTTTTATTTTTATTTTTATTTTTGGAACCAGGGATTAAACTCAGGGACACTCGGCCACTGAGCCACATCCCCAGCCCTATTTTTGTATTTTATTTAGAGACAGGGTCCCTGAGTTGCTTAGGGCCTCGCTAAGTTGCTGAGGCTGGCTGCCTCAGCCTCCCAAGTGCTGGGATTACAGGCGTGCGCCACCGCGCCCAGGTCCCAGCCCTTTTTATTTACTTTTTTTTTTATTTTTAGAGAAATCTGAATTTGAATTCTTCCTCTGTTTCCTTCATGCTGAAACTTCAGGTGGGTCACTTGCATTTTCTAATCCTCAGCCAGTGGCAGCTGCTCCAGGAAAGTGCAAACGTTTCCAGAAGACCCAGCCATTGTCCTGCTAACTAGTTCTTAGCTTCCTGCAGGCACTCATCTCGTGCTGAGAAGGGAAGCTGAAGCGGAAAATGCCCCTCAAGACCCGGGTGCCTGGTGCCAGGAGGGTGCCTACAGGACCCGACAAACCAGGTCTGCAACCGCACACAGCCTGGGACATACGCATATTCTGGGCCCCTGATTCTGTTCTTCTCCGTTTAATCCTAACACTTCTGCGGGATGGAGGGAGGCAGATTAGCTGTCTTCTCTCCATTTGGCCAACCTGCGAATAAATTTATTTTTCTTTTTAGGTTGTTTTTCTCGCACTCCCAACGCGGTCAGGCCGTCCAAGCCAGCCTGTTGCGACCCCAGCACCGAGTCTCTGGCCGCCCCCACCCGCAGCAGACTGGGAGGACCGGCGGCAGCGCCCCCTGGTGGCGACATTTGGACATGACGCCCCCAGGGATCGGGGAGCAAGCCGGTGTCCAGGGGGCTTTGGAGGAGAGCAACCTATAAGCTGGCCCTTGATAGTTTTGTTTTGTTTGGTTGGAAAATAGCTTCGTTCCAGGACCTTCATTTCTTTCCCTTCTGGCCAGTATTGACTGCCCTGGCCGCTTTTGATGAAGCAGAGAAAGAAATATTTTGGAATCTTTTTTTTCTTTCTTACTCTGGATGTTGGCGGGTGACTGAATCCTGCCTGTTGGGATCCCCAGAGCCACGCCGCCGGCTGGGATCCCAGTAACAAACATACCCATCTGTGAAATACGGATGAGAAGAGATGCACCTTAATCTTCAGTGAATACTCTATTAAAACTCATGAATGCAAACCAACTATCACAGAGCCTGCTAGCAGTTGGTGTTCAAGAACTATTGGCTTTTCCTTCCCCTCCCAATGTCGCCTTGGCAGTGCGTAACTGGTGAGAGAATCCTGATGATTTAGTGCCCTCCACCCAACATCTGTAACAGGAAGTGCCAGCACACATCTGCAGGGCAGCGGAGCCCTCTAGCTCTGTAGCAGGGCTCCCTCCAGACACACACCTGCGCCCCTGTTCCTACGGAGAAACGCGGTGGAACACCCACCCTGAACCCAAATACACAAAGATCCCTTTCCGTATCATGGAGTTTTCTTCGTTTGTTTGTCTTTTTTGTTTCTTAGGCTCAACAGTTTACACAGTCTACTCTTAGTAAAGAGGAGACATTATTTACTTCACTTGCTGAATAATTCTTCAGAGTCCTCCTTTGGTATATAGAGGTCCCATCTCTTCTTATATGTTACTGAAATTCAGTTTGTATTCTCTCTCAGCTTTTAAGCTTCTTTGGGCCTCTCTAACATGTGTTAAAGTGGGACAAGAAGTCTTGACAAGTTTCCAGAATGTGAGAAATAGAATTCTCATTCGCAATTGTCAGGTGCCGAATTGTCTCCCCAAATTCATATGTTGAAATCTTAGCCTCCAGCACCTCCGAAGAGGCTGCATTTGGGGGTAGGTCTTGTTAGGTCCTTAGGCCAAAGTAACTCCATTTTGAAAATCAGCACCTGCCCACCCAGGCATGACCTTCTGTTAGGCCTGCCCCCAAAGAGTCCCTAACTACAGAAACCATGACAAAGAAGTGAAGTAACAATCACAGGACTGGATGGTTTGTTTTTAAACTAATCCATGGTACATGACTATATAGTTAAGAAGTTTTTTTTTTTAGCAGGCTGCTGTGCCTTGAAGAAGGGCAGCCTGGCAGACTTTCTCTGTCAATAAACCTTTGCTCGAACTAGAAATGTGTCTCTCACGGATATTTGCACCAGCTACCTTAACAGGTCTTTAAAGAGGCAGTTAAGTTAAAATAAGTCTTGAAGGTGGGCTCTAATCCAATATGACTGGTGTCATTCATGTTGATGAATCTTGTTTCATCTCATGGTCTTCACATTTGGGAAAGGTCTTGATGGGGCCCATTAATGTTTCTACGGTGAGCCTCTTGGTGTGGTCTTTACATAAGAACAAGACCTTAATTGGACCCATTCCCCTGATTACCTCCTGACTATTGATTATTCTTATTCATTTGTAAGTAGAGGAGGTTAGGATGCAGATATATACACATACACAAAAATGCCCTGTGAAGATGAAGAAAGAAGATGGTCATCTATAAACCAAGGAGAAAGGCCTAGGAATTGAACCAGATCTGCTGAAATCTTGATCTTTGACTCGTAGCCCTCAGAACTGTAAGATTAAAAATTTCTGTTGTTTGAGTCCCACAGACTGAGGAACTCAGATAAGGTGGCCCTGCAAACCAGCACAACACTTCCTTCCATGAAGCTCTTCAATTTATATATAGTGGGTAGATAATTTTTTCTGTTATAGCTACTCAATTGCTATTTTATATATCATAAAGATCTGGTGGTTGCAGTTGATTGCACACTTCTGTATGAGCTGATGATGGGAGGCAACTCTTGAAAAGGTAGCACAGTGGGTCTGCAGTTGTACCATGGCCATGTGTTCTCCACAGAGGAAGTTGGGATCCTCCTTCACTCTTGACCAATCAGGCCATACTTGGAACATTTTCTCAATTCTGTGTAACAGTAGATAAGGAGATCAATCCATGCATTGTGCAGTGACCACGTGTGAAGTACTAGGGTCTATGCATGGTGCACACTTAATCTCCTCTCCCATTCTACAGATGAGGAGACTGAGACTAAGAGAGGCTAAGTAGATTGCCCAAGGTCATACAGCTGGTAAGTGCAGGGTCAGGATTCAAACTCAGTGTAACTTCATCAAACCATTTTTACAACTAAAGGGGGACAAGAAAGGCTTTGGAGTCACCTGGCAAGATTGAAAAGGATCGCATGTGTGCTGAAATATGTTTTTGGGACTTTTGTAAGGGAATAGTATCAAGGGAGGTGAGATCTTCCATGAGTCCCTCTTTTCCACAGTCTCCTAATGTATCTGGGCTCCACGGATCTTCTGCTTCCCCATCCCCACAAAACCTTTACACTGAACACCTATCTGTACTTCCCGTCCCATGGTTAACAGCTCCCCCTTCATCCTCACCTCTTCTCTGAACATTTCTATTAGTTCATGGTCTTCTTTCCTCTTAAAGGACTGGTTGTTCTGCAGACAATCTAGCTATAGAAGTTGATTCTCCCACAGGCCATGGCTATAGGAGTGGGAGGAGTGGGAGCTGGGGTTGCTTTGCCCTAGCAGCTCATTGTCATTTCTAGACTTTCATTCCTCCCCCTACATGCAAATTTCTGTGCTCCTTTGGTGTATGGGGGGAGCACTCAGTGGGACCTCCTCAGCCCCTCTTCTTTGAGGTCATGTACTGACCTCCCAGTTCTTTCTTGAGAACACATACCCTATGCAGCCCACCTCTCCATGCTAACTTCTTTCTGTGTAACTTCCAGAAAGTCCTCCTTGGCTTCCTCATTTCAAGATCTTCACCTTCCTCCACTTCAGCCACCCTCTCCCAGAGCCACTCACTGGACACTGTCATCTCTCAGAAGTTTACCACCTCTGAAGTCTCCATTTCACATGTACCTTCCCACCATCACCTCCTGCTCCTCTGGCTTCCTCATTTAGTCATGCCCAAGACGTCTGGTCTTCAACCTCATCATAACCTTTAGTTTCATTTTGACCCTTTAGCTTTGCTTCTCTCTTGTGTTCTCTTAGTATTCTCCCCATCTTAAACTCTGTCATCTGTCACTTCAGTCATTTTCTTGCATTTTTCCTGAATTCTCTCATGCTGGGTCCATCTGTCCCATACGTCAGAAAAATGCAACTATGATCAACTCATCTGCCCTCTTCTATATTTGCACATGGATTGGTAAGGAAAGCTGCAAAAGTTACCCACAGACTCATACAACTATTAATTTATGCTCTCCAAGTTCACTCAAGTGGGTCTTTAACTTGGCCTGGAAACCATTTTTTATTTCTACAGTCAAGTCTCCCCTTCTGAACAGCAAATACAGTATGAAAAACTATTATCTATTTCCTGAAATATCTGCTCACCTCCTCACTTTCAACAGATGGCCTTGCCCTCTCTTTCACAAAGAAAATGGAAACCACAAAGAGGAAGTCCCTCACTCTCCTGCCACCAGCTCTTCAAACCCTCCTGCATCTGTACCCTCCTTCCCCCTTTCAAGAAAGAAGAGGCCCCTCTTCCTGTCTCATATTCACTTGATTGTCTTCCTTCTCTGTGCTCAGAGAACTTGCTCTCTCCAAGTTCTTACATGTTTAGCTGCTTCCTTTGTCCAAACTCCTTCTCCATAATATTTATAATTTCCTGTTTTAAAAAGAGAGTGAAACCAAATCTTCTGGTGCCCACATGCCCTCTCATTCCAGCCAAGCTCTCTTCCCTATCACAGCCTTAGCCACTTTGAGGTGACTCACTCCCTCACCTCAGCCCATAACATCTGGCTCCTCTCTGTGCTCTCTAGTGAAACCCCTTACTGAGGTCACTTATAACTTCCTATTGCTAACCCCGGGGGTCACTTGTCAGCCTGTTTTGTACTTAATTCTTGGTATCAAATGACTGGTACCTGAGACTCCTATGATTGCCAAGCTCTGCATATCTCTGGGTCTGCATTCTCTTCTCTGGTGGCCTTTCCTCTTCTCTACTTCAGATTCCTCCTCTCCTACTGCCCTTCAATGTAAGGTCCCCAAGAAATATTCTTCCTCTGAACCTCCTCCTTTCTTACTGCAGCACAAACCCATGACTCTGTTTGCCTTCTATTTACTGATCACACTCACTCCTGTGTCTCCAGGCAGACTTCATTCTCATCCTCCATATTTGTACATCCAATTAGCTAGCCAACACTTCCACTTGGAGATCTCCCCTCCCCCATTCATGTAAACTCAGTCCTGTGCAAAACTGAATTCATTTTCTTTCTCCACGTGACAGATTTTCTTCCTGTGAAGTTCTTCCGGGGAATGGTATTAACTCAGATGTCCGAACCTGAGGTTGGCCTTGACTCCATTCTGTCCCTTAGCACCATCTAAGGTTATTCCTTAGTCAAAGTGCCCATTACTTCCAAATCCTTCCATTTATTTTTCTTGCCATTTTTTCTAGTCTGTTCTAGTCTAATTCACATTCATACACTCTTTCAAAGTGGTGGCATAATATATATTTGCTGTACTGTTTGAGAATATTCATTCTACTGTAGAAGACAAAAAAACAAGTGACAAACATGGAACCCATGAGATGTGTTTGGCACAGGTAAACTGGCACAGTTTTACCAAACTGTGCCAAACAGGTAAACTGTTTGAACTACCATAATAAAGTGCCATAGGCTGGACAGCTTAAACAAGAATTTATTTCTCATAGTTCTAGAGACTGGAACTTCAAGATTAGTGCCCAACATGGTTGGGTTCTGGTGAGGGCTCTTATCCTGGTTTGTAGACAACTACCTTCTTACTGTCTCCTCATATGATCTTTTATTCTGTGTGCATGTGCTCAGAGAGAAGAGATTTCTCTCTTCCTCCTCCTCCTCTTCTTCTTCTTTTTTTTTTTTTTTTTTTTTTGGTACCAGGGACTGAGCCCAGGGGTGCTTAACCACTGAGCCACATCCCCAACCCTTTTCAATATTTTTATTTGGAGAGCTGCTGAGATTACAGATGTGTCACCACACCCAGCTCTTTCTTCCTCTTCTTATAAGGTAACCAATTTTGTAGGATTAGGACCCAACTCTTATGACCTCATTTAACCTTAATAACCTCCTAAAAGCCTTTTCACCAAACACAGTCACTATAGGGATTAGGACTTCGACATATGATTTTAGACAGGACACAATTCATTTGATAACAGTAAGTTACTCATGTAAAAGGCATTTGAGAGAAGGAATGTGGGTTAAACATATATATGTGAACAAAGATAGAAAAGGATGGAAAGACCAAGGAAATACTAACACTGATAAATATACATAAGGTACATGAAGCACACTGTTTTTGAGATAGGGTTTCACTAAGTTGCTTGCTTAGGGTCTTGCTAAGTTGGCTTTGAACTGGCTTTGAACTTTTGATCCTCCTGCCTCAGCCTCTCAAGTTGCTGGGATTACAGGAGGGTATGACATTACCCTCTTCTTTCCTTTTGATTGTTATGATCTGTGTTAAATTTTATTTGATTCAAGTATCTTATGATCTCTGAGTCTTTTCTGTGCCCTCTGGGATGGCTTGTCTGGTAATGTACTTAGAGGCCACCGTCATCAAGGTGATTTCCCATGTGACAGTTGGATTGCATTAGCAATATCAATTTTTCACCCCTCCCTGTATGTGCACTCTTTACTATGTGACTTTACATCTCCTCCCATCAAGGGGCAAAATGGATTTTCCTGATCTTTGAGCTCAACCATGTGATGTAATTTGCCCAGTGGGATGACAGCAGATGTGATGCTGGTGGAGGCTTGACCGAATGCTTGTGTGCTTTGCCTTGCCTTCTGTGGGCAAGCTTCCACCTCTGTGAGAAGTATGCACCCAAGTTTTCCCACTGTTACCAGGGGGAAGGTAAACACAGGTGGAGCCATTCCCAGCCAAACCCAGTCCAGGTTGCTGACTCTCACTTGCAGCAGAGGCCCAGATACACCCAGTTTAGAGTAGCCATCAATCAACGGATCTGCACACTTTTGAGAATATTTGGATGTTGTTTTAAGTCACTAAGTTTTGAGTATTTTTTCACACGGCAATAGGCAACTTATATGCTCACCTGGACAAATTCTGCAGCCTGTTTTTTTTTTTTTTTTAATTTTTTTCCTGTCCACAGTATTCTTCTTCAATCTATTTCCTACTGAAATCATAGTGGTCTTCTAAGATGCAACTCTGATCACTTTATCTTCCTTCTTAAGCAATTCAATGAAACTTTCCTTTTATTTATTTATTTATTGGCATTGGAGATTAAACCCAGAGGCACTTTACCACTGAGTTACATCCCCAGTCCTTTTTAGTTCCCCCCCCCCAAGTGCTGAGGATTGAACCCAGGGCCTTGTGCTTGCAAAGCACTCTACTAACTGAGCTACATCCCCAGCCCCCTTTTTAGTTTTTGAGACCAGATCTCACTAAGTAGCTGAGACTGGCCTTGAACTTGTGATACTCCTGCTTAAACCTCCCAAATACCTGGGATTACTGGCATGATCCACCACACCCAACTCAATGAACATTTCTTCCTTCCTTCCTTCCTTCCTTCCTTCCTTCCTTCCTTCCTTCCTTCCTTCCTTCCTTTCTCTCTCTCTCTCTCCTTTCCATTTCTCACATTTGTTTCTCTGTTTCTTTGTTTTTCTTTCTGTCTCTCTCTCTCTCCTTTCTCTCCATTTCTCACATTTCCGTTTCTTTCTTTGTTTCTTTGTTTCTTTCTCTCTCTCTCTTTCTCCTTTATCTCCATTTCTCACGTTTCTTTCTCCCTTTCTTTCTTCCTTCCTTCCTTCCTTCCTTCCTTCCTTTCTTCCTTCCTTCCTTCCTTCCTCCC
>JAJEJO010001421.1:680933-696456 GCA_020662805.1 Glaucomys volans
TCTTTCTTTCTTTCTTTCTTTTTCTTTTTCTTTCTTTCTTTTTCTTTCTTTCTCCTACTGGGAACTGAACTTTACCACTAAGCTACACACCCAGCCCTTTTTATTCTTTATTTTGAGACATAATCTTCCTAAATTCTTGAGGCTGGGCTGGAATTGTGATCCTCCTGCCTCAGCCTCCTGAATAGCTGGTATTACCGATGCACACCACCATACCTGGCTACTGGGAGGCTTTAAAAACAGAAATTTATTGGCTCATACTTCTAAGATAGAAGTCTGAAATCAAGGCAACACCATGACCCAGCTCCCTCTGAAGAAAGCACTCATCCTTGCTTCTTCCTGGCTTCGAGTAGTTGCTGGCAATCCTGGACATTCCCAGGCTTGCAACACTTTTGTGTCTCCTGTATCATCACATGATGTTCTCCTCATGTCTCGGCACATCCATTTTTCATAAGGACATCAGCCATGTTGAATGAAGGGTTCATCCTACACCAGCATAACCTTAACTTCCAAATAAATTCACATTCTAAGGTGCTGGGGTTTAGGCATCAATGTATCTTTTGGGAAAACACAGGTCAACCCATAGCAGCACACTCTTCCCATTGGCTTTTTCCAGCCCATTGATCCTACTCATCCAGCAGATCTCATTCTTTTGTGTGTGTGTGTGTGGTTCTGGGATCGAACCCAGGGCCTCGTGCATGTGAGGCGAACACTATCAACTGAGCTATATCCCCAGCCTCCAGATTTCATTCTCCCTATTGATTCTCCTAGGAAAGCTTTCCTTGTCTCCAGGACATAGTTAAATGCCACTTCACTGTACAAACAAAATGTCATAAGTTGCTGAATATGGAACCATCACATTATAAAGAGATTTAGTGGCTTTCAAGTGAATGGGATCTTGCTTTGCTATGAATGTAATGGCAATACACCAAAATGGAATATGGACTTTGTCACGTACTAGCTATTTGTCTCTAAGGGAAATTATGAAGTCAGAGAGGACCAGAAATTCAAACACTTGTGACTTTTTCTCCATTTCTCATGTCTGTTTCTTAGTAAATCAGTATCATTTCTTTCTACATAAGTCAGGCTTTCTTTGCTTTTCATGACTTAAAAACTTATGGCCATCCCATTGCCCCCAAGTTTAGATATAACTGGTTCAGCCACTCACTGGGACAGAGATACAGTATGCAAGAATCCTAAGGAAAATAATCTAGATGGCCCAGCTTGGGTTAGTGTTAAACCATTGAACAACCAGTTATGTTCTGGGATAGTGTTAGGAAGTTCAAACGTGATTTCAAAGGGCATATTTCTGTGGATCTGTGGATGGCAGGGTCCCCTGAAAGATGTGATTCATTAACTGGTGATTGGAACCACACCTCAAATGAAGTGGTGCTCATTATAGTGTAGTTGTGTGACCGACTGCATTTGCCTACTTACCGCTAATAGTGCTAATAAGACAAAGGCCAGAAGTTCCATTTCAGGATTAATAAGGGAGATTTGCTTGGTTCTTTGCCAAATAGCACATTGAGCTCTGAATAGTGTGCTTTGGGTAAGTTTCCTTCCATTCCTTCCCTGGTTCAACTTCCATCATCTATAGAAAAGAAACAAGGAATGGGGAGTCACAGATTCCAAGAAAATAAAGACTAAAATTGCCCCATAGCCCTTGAATTCACTAATGGAAGTTAAGTATATTAATTTATCCTTGTCTTCTTTTCCCTCCCAAGAAAAGGAAACATTTCATGACCCATATGAATCTTCTTAAGGACTGAACGAAAATGGATTGGACCAGATCATTTTTCATTTCAGACACAGGCTGATTTGAACAATATTAAAGCAATGTATAAACCAAACATTATGAGTTACTTAATACAGAAAAAGTACATTATAAACTTCCCCTGTTACACCACTTCCCACCTTGTTTGTTAATTGCCTGTGAACATTTCCGCACCATCCACTATGCCATGAGTTCCATGAAGAATGTGAGAACAAGCTGGGCGTGGTGGTGCACACGTGTAATCCCAGCTACTCCAGAGGCTGAGGCAGGAGGATCAAGAGTTCAAAGCCAGCCTCAGCAACTTACTGAGGTCCTAAGCAACTCAGTGAGACCCTGTCTCTAAATAAAATATTAAAAGGGCTGGGGATGTGGCTCAGTGGTTAAGTGCCCCTGGGTTCAATCCCTGGTACCAAAAACAAACAAACAAACAAACAAAAAAACTTTTAAAATAAATTTGTTCAACCAAAAAGGTGTCTTAATTTTTTTTCCTCTGCTTGTTTTCATGAAATTCTTCCTCTTTACCTATTCTTGACTACTTTTCCCTTCGTCATTTCCTAGAACTGGTCAATGTCTGGGCTTTGACACTGACTCTAATTCCCTTCTTTCCCATTGCTAATTTCCTAAGTATCTCTTTTCTGTTTTTTAAATTAATAAATATATTTTTAGAAATAAAGTATCCCTTTTTTCTTTTTCTTTTCACAAATACCGTTTAGAAATTTTATTTTTCATCTTCTATCCTGGGCTCTATCTTATTTTTACTCAGTATTATGCCAAAGTCATGTCATATTCACTCATGAAAGTCAATTGTTAAATTGTCAGAGATTTTATGAACTGAATATTAAATATATATATCCTTGGAATCAGCCATGGTGCAATTATATACACCACAGAAATTAGCAAATGCTACAAATAAGGGCTCCCTTCCCAAACCCAGAGAGCCAGTTACTAAATATTTATTAATGTACCATTGTCTAGACTCTTCATATTTTATTACTGAAACCCATTCTCCTTTCAACTTCTATCAGAGAGGCAGATGTACAGCCTGAGTGGTGAGGGGAGGTAAGCAAAGGTGACAGAATCTTTGGAAACAGAAAATCCTGCCTCCGCTAGGCATGGCAACTCATGCCTGTAATCCCAGTGGCTTGGGAGTCTGAGGCAGGAGGATCATGACTCAAAGCCAGCCTCAGCAACTTAGTGAGGCCCTAAGCAACTCAGCAAGAATCCTTTGAAAGACCCCGTCTCTAAATAAAACATTAAAAAAATGGGCTGGGGATGTGACTCAGTGGGTAAGCGCTCCTGGGTTCAATCCTGGGAAAAAAAAAAAAAAAAAAAAAAAAAAAGAAAGAAAAGGAAAGAAAGAAAGAAAATCCTGTGTCCCATGGATGTACAAGTTTCTACAACACTATTTCTGTAGACTGTCTTATCTTAACTGGAAAAGGATAAATGGTTGTGATAAAAACTAGTACTTACATTTTCTTCATGGGTGTGGCCTAGCTTACAAGAATCTACCACTGTGTCAGAAGATGAAAATCTGAGAAGTTTATTGTTTGTGATCCCTGGCAGCTGGAGCAAGAACACAAACATAATGAGATGCTCCCAGGACCTTGTGTCTGAAAGTGGTAATGAGAGGAATTAGGAGCTGGGTGCCTTCGCACATTCCTATCATACCCATGACTCAGGAGGCTGAGGCAGGAGGATCGCAAGTTTGAGACTAGCCTCAACAATTTAGTGAGGCCCTAAGCAACTTAGTGAGACCCTGTCTCAAAATAAAAAATAAAAATGTCTGGGGATGTGGCTCAGTGGTCACTGGTTAAGCACCCTGGGTTCAATCCCCAAGCACACACACACACCAAAAAAAAAAAAAAAGAGAGAGAGAGAAGAATTAGGAGAATTTAGAATTCATTCTGTTGCTGGTGTTGGTGGCAGCTGCCCCTTACCCATATGTGTTCCTTTAGCATCACCTCAGCTTTCTGGCACCTCAGTGTCCCTCTGTTCTTGTCTCTTTTCCTTTCCTGGGTCTCAAGGCCTTCCATCAATTCTTTAAGACATTCTATAGCTTTTGAATAAGTAATGTTGGGTGGAGTTAGTTAGCTTCTGTTATTTGCAGCTCAATGCCCTGAGCAAAATGATCAACATTCTGGGAACCCCATGAGGGCTGCCAGGGATTGGCAGGGCCTTGAACTGGCTGTCCATGCTGCCACCTGGATATTGGTGCCTGGTTTATACAGTCATACTTCCACTAAGGGGATTAACTCAGTGGAGAGGAGCCTAAGGAACTGAAATAAAAAGTAAAGCATGTATATTAAAATAAGAGAAACAATTTAGAGAAAAAGATATAGTCACTAAAATGGACAGAAATGAGGCAGATGTTTTTCTCACTAATTTTAAGTATTCTCAATCAGAGCCTGACCTGACAATTCCCCCATCTCCTGTACTGAGTTAAAGAAAATTTATATTTCTTAGTTACTCCATTTCTGAGTAGTTGTCTTGGGCTCCTGGAACTCTTAAGCAATTTTGGATCAAAAGCACTGGTACAGCCAGGCAAGGTGGCACATACCTCTGATCCCAGTTACTTGGGAGGTTGAGGCAGGAATCACAAGTTCAAAGTAATCCTGGGCAATTTAGTGAGACCCTCAGCCACTTAGTAAGACCATGTCTCAAAATAACAAGTAAAAAAGAACTGGGGATGTAGCTCAGTGGTAAAGTGCCCCTGGGTTCAATCCCCAGTTTAAAAAAAAAAAAAAAAAAAAAAGCCTGTCATGGTAGCGCATGCCTCTAATCACAGTGGCTCTGGAGGTTGAGACAAGAGGATCATAAGTTCAAAGCCAGCCTCAGCAATTTAGCAAGGCCCTAAGCCACTTAGGGAGCTTGTCTCCAAACAAAAAAATAAAAATGGTTGGAGAGGTAGTTCAGTGGTAAAAGCACCCCTGAGTTCAATCTCCAGTACCAAGAAGAAAAGAAATCTCCAGAACTATTATCCTTTAATCTAGTAAGGAGACACAATAATGGCTGCCTTTCTTAATATCTGGGCTTATATTACAGAGATGGCCCAATCTGGTTTCTGTGTGATGTTTTTAAGACAGTAGGATTCTGGATATCTCTCTTACTTTGGTCCTTCCTTTTCCCACAATGAAGCAAAATCAAAAGAAATTGCACTTGGAGGCAAGATCTTTGTGAAAACACACGAAGTTCTTCTTGTTTTCTAATCAAAAGGGAGTTCTGTTACTTAGGTTCATTCATTTCACTTTGATTTTTAGATCTTCCTTTTAAAATATAAATTATTTTTGTTTAACAGTTACATAAAACATTTTTTACTTAAGTTAAATTCATAAAGCAAGGCATAGTCAGAAAACCAAGATTTGATTCAGTCCCTTTTCTTAGATAAATGTTAGCATGTAATATTTACATATATGTATTTATGTATGTTTTATATATATATGCTTTACATATATGTATACATATGTATGTGTTTCTCTACCTAAACATAACTTTTAAAATTAAAATGATACTTATCTTCAAGTACAAAAATTTTAAGCAGTAAAAAAATAACCTAGAAAAATGAAGTAAAAATAATACATCAGTACTAAATTTATATTTATTGATGTGGTCACATTTATTGACCAAATCTTGTTCTTGTTTCTTCACATGACTTCAAGTTAGTGTTCCTTCATTTCAGCCTAAAGACTCTCTTTAATATTTCTTGCCTGGTAGGTCTATTAATAATTCATTCCTTCAGCTCTTCATTATCTGGTAATGCCTTTATTTTTCCATTTTTGGAGAATAGTTTTGTTGGGTATAGAATTCTCAGTGGACAGATTTTCTTCTGTCAGCACCTTTTTTTTTTTTTCCCTTCAGTGCTGGGGATTGAACCCAGGGCCTTGTGCTTGCAAGGCAGGTACTCTACCAACTGAGCTATATCCCCAGCCCTGTCAGCATCCTAAATATATTGTCCCACTTGGAGATTTTTGAGCTTCTTGAGATCGTTGAATGTAAGAGTCTATCTTTTATCAAATTTGGGGATTTTTCAACTATTGTTTCTTTGAATATTCTTTCTGCTTTTTTCTTTTAGGATTTCTACTGTGTGTATTTATTATGCTTGATGGTGTATGGCAGGTGTCTTAAGCTTTTCTTTGTTCTTGTTTCTTACTATCCCTCAAATGAGATAATTTCATTTGATCTATATTCAAATCCACTGATTCTTTTTTTTCTCTGTGCTCAGATCTGCTGTTTGATCCCTCTGGTATATATATGTATTTTTTTGGTACTGGGGATTGAACCCAGGGGCACTCCACCACTGAGCCACATCCCCAGCCCTATTTTGTATTTTATTTAGAGACAGGGTCTCACTGAGTTGCTTAGGGCCTCACTAAGTTGCTGAGGCTGGCTTTAAACTAGTGATCCTCCTGCCTCAGCCTCCCAAGTGCTGGGATTACAGGCATGCACCATGACGCCCGGCCCCTCTGGTATATTTTAATTTCAGTGATTGTATTTCTCAGAATTCCCAATTTTTTCTTGGTTCCTTTTTTATGATTTGTATTTCCTTATTGGTAGACTCTTTGCTGATATCATTTTCCTTTCATTGTTTATTTATAGTTTCCTTTAGCTCTATGAGAATATTTTGAGATTATTGATTTAAAGTCTTTATATAGTAAGCTCAGTAACTGTATTCCCTCAGGGACATTTTATGTTAAGTTCTTTCTTTTTCTTATGCATGGGAAATAAGTTTTTTTTTCAATCTTTGCATGCCTTGTAATGTTTTGCTGGATATTGGACGTTTTGAATATTATGATGTGGTTAACTCAGATTGACTTCTCTCTTTAGGATTTTTATTGTCTGCTGTTGTTTGTTTAGTGACTTTCTATTTTTTTAAAGATTGCATTCTTTGCCATGAATGCTATGTGAGGTCTGTTCTCCTTCATCTGAATAGTCAGCTAGCCCCTTGACAGAGATTTCCTTAAAAACCTAGAGGCAAAACTTTAAAAAAGAAATGAGAATGAATACATAAGAAGAAAAGAGAAAATAAAAGAAAAGAAATGTATTCTTCAGGCTGTTGAAGATTGGTTCTGTCTTAACCCTCACTTCCTGATTTCTCTGAGCCTAGAAATCAGTCAAAGGTGGAAGCTTGTGACCTGATGTTTTTTTCTGAGCATATACCCTGCCCTGGTCCTGTGTGTGGTCTTCTAGTTTAGTCGGTCTACATGGAAGCTCTTCTAAGCCCTTGTTCTCCCTGCTCCAAAGAATCTCATACCCCAACTTTTCCTAAGAGAATTTCAATTGTCTATTATTTGCTCCAACTGAGTGGGGATTTTTGGTAGGGTTTTGTTTGTGGCAGTGACTTGATTTCCAATTTTTTTTTTTTTTTTTTTGGGAACCAGGGATTGAACTCAGGGATACTCGGTCACTGAGCCACATCCCCAGCCCTATTTTGTATTTTATTTAGAGACGGGGTCTCACTGAGTTGCTTAGGGCCTCGCTAAGTTGCTGAGGTTGGCTTTGAACTCGCGATCCTCCTGACTCGGCCTCCCAAGTCACTTGGATTACAGGCGTGCGCCACCACGCCCCGTTGATTTTCAATGTTTTTGAGGAAGAATTTCACTTAACCTTCTCCACCCTGAGAGAACCCTGAATTATTTGAAACAAATTCAAGCATCCTGTGTCTGTTCTTCAGGGAACTCCTAGACAGGTCACAGCAGAGAAGCACTATTCCCTGGAATGATCTCTACTTTGCTCCCTTCAGAACCAGGAGAACAAAATGGCTGCTGTCTTCAAGATTACTGCCCCACCCGGAAGGGGTATGAAACTGTAATACCCCCCAAAAGATTCTCCAGCACGATGGGAAGAGTCAGCCCCACCCGTTTGTGTTTTCTGTGTTGTTTTTTTTTTTTTTTTCCTTGCTTCCTGTGTCACATCTCTTCAGGACAGTCTACTATGGGACAAAGTCAGTCAACCACGTGCCCCACTGTTCTAACTTGG
Source organism: Glaucomys volans (assembly GCA_020662805.1). Classification (NCBI taxonomy): domain Eukaryota; kingdom Metazoa; phylum Chordata; class Mammalia; order Rodentia; family Sciuridae; genus Glaucomys; species Glaucomys volans. Next base: position 688,678 of record JAJEJO010001421.1, read on the forward strand.
TTTTTTTAGATCATTTTCAGGACTTCCAAGAACGTGCCACTGACTATGGAGCTTCTGTTAGGTAACTCTGCCAAAGCCATTTCCTACTTTGTTGTCTTAGATTCCAGCTGCTGCTTGGTTTACTGTATTATATGTTGAATCCTTGCAGCTCTAAAATTTGGTTTGTTATTGAAAGACTTTCTGGTTTCTATCAGTGACAGATAGCCCACAAATAAATGCATTAAGCTGGGTACTTTCCATGGTAGAGATGAGCAGAATGTCCAGAGTTTCCCTTTAGATGAACAGAGGTATGCAAAATATGTAAAGATGTTCATCAAGTACATGAAGGTCAAGCTGGTATCACATTTTGGGTCAGAGCACTTTTGTCCATTAAGCCTTATAAGGGTATTTGGCACTAGCAAGGTGGAAAAATATGAAGAAATTGATGATTCCCAGTATCAGTCAGATAACTTTTTAGGTTTTTGAAGCTGCAAACACTACAGGGTTTAAGTGGTCTGTGCCTGAAGCTCAGCAGTGTGGGTCAGAAGTACTGCTTTGGGAAATTAGTTTGAGATACTAAGCCATCGCCTATAGAGCAGATAAGATAATAATGATAAAAAAAAACCCAGTTAGATAAAAGGGAGTAAATAATTGCAAAGTTATAGACATTGGAGTTAAAGCCCAGTACTCTTATTTTGTGATTGGTGGGACTGGCTTGCTGGATATTTAAGATCAAACTTAGAGATCAAGATTAACACAGGAGGGCCAAGAAAACCAGTTTTGACTCTTGCCCTCAGAGTCAGCCTGAATCCAGGGAACAAGAGGGCTTCTCTAAGGAGCTTTGCGACTCTGGGTCACACGACTTCCTGATCAGGGAGGTGGATGAGACTCACTAGAAGATGGAAAGCAAATCAATGCACCTGCTACAGAGGAGGGTCTTTGAAAAGGGAGACATCCCTGATGCTTCCAAGGGAAGCCACCTCATCAAGGAGAACCCTACCTAGCAAATGGCAAGCACAAAAGGAGCTAAGAAGCTGCTCTCAAGTGTCCCACGAGTGACCCTGAGGGAACTCAGCTGACTCTTAAGAGACAGGAACAGGTCAATTTGACCAACTTGACCTTAAACACCTAGCAAAACAGTTAAAACCAAACCAAACCATAGACATTCTTGGGCATTTAAAAGAAACACTAGTTTAATGTAACTTAAGATGTACTTGTGTTAACCCCTAGAATAGGACTGGAGGCTACAAAAGAGAGATTCTTAGGCAAATGTACCTGATAACTCAAGTTCCCAAATAAAGGCCTCAACCTCTCCAGCCTTTGATAGGCCTTGTTATGGGAACAACTTCTCAGTTCTTCCACCTGGTGAGAAATTGACTTCTACCATGTCATGATATTCTGTATTAATCTCATTTTGGTACTTATGTCATTTTGTTTCTCTCTCGTAGAAGCACCCACCCCAAATGACTTTACAACCTGCTCTTCCCAAGCAGACTTCTGCTCCTCATTGACCAGATTTCTAAAAGGAACTTCAAACTGCTTCCCCGGACTCCACCCCCTTCCAGCTCGAAGCAGCAAGAGCGGTCGGCACCCCCTCTCCTTACAGCAGTAAAAAGTTCCTAATTAAGGACAGGCAGTTAGTGTAAAATAAGAAATCTGGTCAAACTGAGGAATGGAACCCATCAGAGTCTGGGAAGTTGGAAACTGAAAAACCACTAGTTTCCTAAACAAAGATTTGTTAATGTGGATAAGACCAGTGGGGAATGATATACCCCCCAAAAGATTCTCCAGCATGATCCAGAGAGTCAACCCCACCCCAATCCCTTCCCGCTCCCTATAAAGGCTGGCAACACAGGACCTAACGTGCGATTTTTCCCGGCACACCACTTTTAGGTGTAAGGGAGGTTGTTGCTGGCCAGCTAAAATAAAGGCCTCTTTTGGCTTTACGTGATCGGCTTGGATGATTTTATTTTCTTTGGATACAACAAAACAAGGGTGCATTAAAATGCCACAAAATTTTCCTACTGTATTTTAGTGGTCTTTATTCCTGATTGAGTAAAACTTTCATAGTCTTCCAGAATTCTGGTAAGTTTATCCTGTTTCTCCTACACTTTTTAATGATTTGGGAAATGAACAAGCCCCATATTTCCTTACTCTACCTGTATAACTATTAGCGCAGGCTTTCAAAACAAAGTACCATGGACTGGGTGGCTTAAAAACCAAAAATTTACCTTCTCAGAATTTTGGAGGCGAGAAGTTCAAGACCTAGGTGCTGTCAGGATTAGTTTCTGCTAAGGCTGCTCTCCTAGCTTACAGTTGGCCACCTTCTCACTCTCTCCTCATATGGCCTCTGTGTGCGTGCGGAGAGAGAGCTCTCTGATGTCTCTTCCTCTTTCCTTCTTCTTCTTTTTTTTTTTTTCCTTGCATTGCCAAGGATGGAACCAAGGGCTTCGTACATGCTAGGTGAGTGACCTACCACTGAACTATATCCCAGACTCCTTCCTCTTGTAATAAGGTCACTAGTTGAATCAGATTAGGATCCCACCCTCATGACCTCATTTAACCTTAATTACTTCCTGAAGGCCCTATCTCCAAATATAGTCACATGGAGGGTTAGGGCTTCAACATATGAATAGAGGGGGACACAATTCATTTTATTACACCACCATATTTGCTGATATCATCCTTGATATTATTGTCATTATTGTACCAGAGATTGAACTCAGGGGCACTCCACCACTGAGCCACATCCCCAGCCCTATTTTGTATTTTATTTAGAGACAGGGTCTCACTGAGTTGCTTAGGGCCTCGCTAAGTTGCTGAGGCTGGCTATGAACTCATAATCCTCCTGCCTCAGCCTCCCAAGTGCTGGGATTGCAGGTGTGTGCCACTGCACCCAGTTCACTTTGCCATTTTTGATAGTTCGTTCGTTCGTTCCTTCCTTCCCTCCTTTGTTCCTTCCTTTCCATACTTCCTTCATTTCTTTTTGGTACTGGGGATTGAACCCAAGGGAGCTTTACTACTGAGTTACAGCTCCAGTCCTTTTTATTGTTTTATTTTTTATTTTGGGACAGGTCTCTCTACGTTACTGAGGGTCTTTCTACACTGCCAAGGATGACCTTGGACTTGCCATCTTCCTGCCTCAGTATCCCTAGTTGCTGGAGATTACAGGTGTGAACCACCATGCTGGACTGGGCATGTTTCATTTTTAAGTCCAATCAGTACTTTGAAAACTGAACCACATGGACAGGACTGATATTTGTTCAGTTATATATGTATAAGATAGGCATTTAAATTTCAAAAGTAAAATGTCATTATAGTCATCAATTTTTAAAAATGTTTTCAGTTTGGTGTGGTGGCACATACCTATAATCCCAGTGGCTTGGACGGCCAAGGCAAGAGGATCACCAGTTCAAAGCCAGCCTCAGCAACTTAGTGAGGCCCTAAGCAACTCAGTGAGACCCTGTCTCTGAATAAAATACAAAATAGGGCTGGGGATGTGGCTCAGTGGTGGGTTCATTCCCTAGTGCCAAAATAAATAAACAATAAAATATGTTTTCATTTCTACCAAAATGTTTGCTTTGTTCACAATTTTTAAATTTTGAGTCCTGAGAAATTTAGCAAGGAAAATGAGTGCAGTCTCTGATTTATAGAAAACTGTGGTTTGAGTCTGAATTTCCTCACTTACTGGAACTGAGAGTAATAGTCACAGTTTATGCCTCTGGTTTTAAGTTTAGTGGGTGCAGATGTCTTTTCACATCTGCGAGAAAGTGAAACTTTGTGTTTCATTTGAAGTCCTACTAGTTGTCTTGGAATTCTTTAATTGTTTACTTGAGCTCAGAAAGCAATTCTATAAATCTCATGGAGAATCACAAATTAATAATCTCACCGCATTAAAATAAAATATTCATTATCTGCTTTAATTTTTGCTTTTACACCTAGACCATAAATAATAGTGGAAAACATGCAGATAGGAAAATTCTTATTCTTGATCCACCTCATCTGAAGTGGCTAACTTTGCCTTGCTAAATTGTTATTCTAAGAATAGTTGGAGTAAAAAATGGACACACTAATTCTCTCCTTTGAACTTGAGTAAACCATTGAAATGTTTGTTTGTTTGTTTGTTTTTGGTACTGGGGATTGAACCCAGGAGTGCTTTTCCACTGAGCTAAATCCCCAGCACTTTTTATTTTTTTTTTTATTTTGAGACAGTCTTGCTAAGTTGCTTAGAGCCTCACTAAGTTGTTGAAGTTGGCCTTGAACTTGGGATCCTCCTTCCTCAGCCTCTTGAGTCTCTGAGATTGCAGGTATGCACTACTGTGCCTGGCTGATACCTTTTAACTTTTACTGCATGTGACCAATATGTGGCAAATGAAGTCGGCTTTCCTGTGTATAATCAAGTTCTCTGATGTTCTGCAGTCTTTCTCCCTTTAGCATACAAATCACTACAGTTCAAAGCCCAGAGAATGCATAAAGTCCAATGTCTTTCCCAAATATTTCCAAGGTTTTTCAGACTGCTGCTATCCTCCTGGTTGTCTCCTGGTATTTCTTTAGGTCACCTTTGCCTGCTTCCTGCTGCCTCAGTCCCCTGTGCTATACTTTATCCCATGGCCAACTTCTGCCTTATCCTGCATGATGATCGTTCATTCAGGGCTGGGGTCGTTATGCTTGTTAATTAGCTTTACTGAGAACACACAAACACGAAACAATTATAATATAGGAAAGGGAAATCTTGATTGTGTCTCCCTGATCTCTAAGATCATCACATGAACAGGAAAACCCTTCATTGACTATATCTTCTCTTGGGTCAGACATTGTATTCCTCGTCCTAGTCCTCATCTCTGTGAGAACCACTTCTAAACACCATGAAATTACCAAACCTTTTAATTACCAAAAAGCCCATCAAAGTGTCTACCCTAACAAAAGAGCAGCAGCGTCCCCAGACTAATTGTCTCCCCAATTCCTAGAGTAATGTGCACACACTGGAGATAGTTTCTGATATGTCAGATTTAAAAAAGAGTTTTATCTAAAAATAATTTCCAACATACAGAAGATTTAGTTACAAGGATAGTACAAAAAAACCAGTATACTCTTAATCCAGATTTATCAGCTATTAATATTTTATCACATTTACATTAGCAGTCTCTCTCCATATTATTTCTTTCATTTGAGAATCAGTTGCCTACATTTATTCTTAAACACTTCAGTGTGTATTACCTAAGAGAAAGACCATCACCAGTAATGTGACAAACCACCCTCACGTGCCTTCTGATATGATGCAATGAGAATGACTCATATCATTTCTAGATTGTGCCAAAAATCTGTAACATCAATCTAGTCATAAACAAATATCAGACTCATCTCAAATGAGAAACCTTCTGCAAAATAACCACTCTATATTCTTTAGAGATATCAATGTCATGAAAGAAAACAAAGACTGAGGAACTGGCCCAGATTAAAGGTGGTCACAGGTACATGACAATTGGATTCCATATATGATCTTTAGATTGGATTCTGAATCAGAATGAAAAAAAAATGGCAGTCTGAATATAATCTTTAGATTAAATAATGATATTGTATCCATGTTATATTTTCTAATTTTGACAATAGTGCTATGGTTACATATGCTGACAGATTTTTTTGCATGTGGACATATGTGTTTGCTTGAAGCATCTTCAATTTCTCAAGAGCAGCCAGTCAGACTCTATTACTTTTAGGCCAGACATTATGTGCTGGAAGTGTCAAGGGTGTTAGACTTCAGGGATAAATGATATGCAAAAACCGTTTTCTTAGAGAGACTCCTAATACAGTGCCAGCATTCCTAAGAAAGCTGACAGTTGAAGCTCTTACCTGGATAATACCTAAGTTACTAGTTAACATCTTCACAAGGATGAGCCTTTGCCACCTGCCCGATGGGGGGCTGTGAGAGCTCAGGTACATCCTGGGGCAAGCAAAAGTGATATAAGAGACAAAGAGACAGAACTTTCTTCCTCTGTCAGGTCCAGCTGAAATATACAGAAACTGGTTGTAGGAACCTGACACCAGTTGTTCAGAGATATCTTCAGGTTTCTTGGACTGACCAGCTGTCTGCAGACATGTGGTTACTGTAGCAACATCTAGGCTGCCAGGATACTGGAAACCAAGGGCTGTTGTGATTGACCTATGGAGAAGACTTAAATTACATATGGCAAACGGAGAACCATTATGGCAGAGTACAAACCAGGGGCCTTCAGACAGCAGTTGAAATACACAAAATGATTTTATAGAGTGGTTCTGGTGGCTCAGATAAGCATCACACTGAGACTCAAATCACAGTGTTGGCATCAAGTACTCATGCAACTCCAGGCAAGTTACTTTATCTCCCTGGATTATATCTCTCATCTGAAAATGATGTATTAGCTTCCAATCGCTGCTGTAACAAATCACTACAACCAACTCACTTAAAACAACACAAACTGATTCTCTTCCATTTCTGGAGGTCACAGGGCTAAAATCAGTTCCACTAAACAAAAATCAAGGTGTCAGCAGATCTGCATGCCTTTTGGTGGCTCTAGAGAATAATACCTTTCCTTGTCTTTTACAGATTCTACAACTCCCTTCCCTGGCTCCTGGTCCCTTTCTCCATCTTTAAAGTCTCTTGACATCTGTCTCCATCCTCATGTTCTCTTTCTCTGATGCTGGGCCTGCTGCCCCCCTCTAATAAGGAGCCTTCTGGTTATATTGAGCCCATATAGAGAATTCATGGTAATCTCACCATCTCCAGTTCCTTAACTTAATCACATCTGCAAAGCCTCTGTAAACACGTAAGGTGACATATAAACAGGTTCTAAGGATTAATACCTAGACATCTTTCAGGGATTAGCATTTACTTACTCTGAATGGATGCAATGGTTTTATATACCTTATAGAGTTGGTGTGAAAAATAAATGGGAAAAGCATACAAGGCTTGTATAAAATGCTTTATAAATGTTAGCTATTGTTACTTAGTTAAGGCTATAAAAATAGATGTTTTCAAGAAAAAAAAAAAAAGGAAGTAAGCCAATTTACCACAGGAGACATACTGAAAAGTTTTAAATTCAAATCAATGTTTAGCACTATTTCCCCATTTTCTTCCTCATTCCGATGAATTAATGTATGCAAATCACATTTAACATTAAGAGTTAAAAATAAAAACTTCATCAATAGACATTGTCACTTTCTTTTTTTGGGGGGGGGGGGTACTGGGGATTGAACCCAACAGAGTTTTGCTAATGAGCTACATCCCCATCCTCAGCCCTTTATTTTGTTGTTGTTTGTTTTATTTTGAGACAAGGTCTCTTGAAGTTGCTGAGGCTCTCCTCAAACTTTCGATCCTCCTACCTCAGCCTCCAGAGTCACTGGGATTACAGGCGTGCACCTCCATGAGTGGCTTGAGATATTTTCACTTTCTATGAAGTGAAATGCCAATTCAAACCATGTTTTTCCTATCTTTACTTGCTGAAATCAGTAAATTCTCCTTCCTCCCTAAATATCTCTCTCTCTTTTTTTTTTGCCTTGTTATTTTCTCTTTCAAACAGGAGATGAAGTATCCCATTCCAGCAATATTGTTGGACTTTCATTAACCTTTGAGACTCTGGTTATGGAATAAAAGTGGGTTTCATAACAGTATGCATGAGTAAGAACACTCCTTCAAATTAGCAGTAGAAATCCAGTTCAAACTGTTACTTTTTTTAAAGTAGGAAGTGGTGTGCTGGGGCTGTAGCTCAGTGGTAGAGCACATGTGTGAGGCACTGGGCTCCATCCTTCGCACCAATTAAAAAT
>JAJEJO010001421.1:696556-709113 GCA_020662805.1 Glaucomys volans
TTTCTGTCTTAAGTAACTGGGTTAAATACCAAAGCATGGCCACCAGGTCCAACTTCAAAGATGAAGGATTTATTTCCTTACTGTTCACACCAATAGGGACTGTCTCAGTGAAGAAAACCATATTTTCCAAGGTCACTCAGGGTCATCCTCGCTTTAGGTTTCCTTCCAGGATTGCCAAGATCTTAGTGTGACCACATGATAATTCAATTTTTTCCTTGAGTTCCCTCCTACTTTCTTATCTTTACTTCCTTTCTGCAGGTTTTTACCTCCGCAAGAACATTCCCTAATAGAACTCCTGCACACTAATGTCATCTCAGAGTCTGCTTCTCAGGAAACCCAATCTATAAGAATAACTGAGATGAACAAGGGTCTCAGGCACGTGGGACTCAAGAATTCAAACTGCCATTGTATTTGTCTCCAAATATCCTCATCCCTTTTCCTTCCCTAACTGTACTAATTCTCATTCTGTTTATGTTAACAATTATTTTTTTCTGGTATTAGGGATTGAACCCAGAGGCACTTTATCATTGAGTCACATCCCAACCCTCTTTTTACTTTTTATTTTGAGACAGGGTCTCACTAAGTTGCTTAGGGTCTCACTAAATTGCTGAGGCTGACCTTGAACTTGTAATCTTCCTGCTTCAGCCTCCTATGAGTCACTGGGATCATAGGTGTGCACCACTGCACACAGCTTGGCGTGTGTATCTTATGTTCACCACTGTCTAGCTTAACACTATCAGTTTAGGAGACAATGGAAGCCAAAGTGACTGGGAGAAGGTAAGCCTTAGCTACTGCATAGAAGTTCAAGTTTCTTAATTTCCTTGTCTAGTCAATGCCAGTCAACCCATTCTGTTGGTCCTTTATAAACCTTCCTGCTTGCCATTCTAAGAGCAATGCACACTACGTTTTTCTTACACAGTATTCTCAAAAGGAAAGTTACTTTCCAAAGAAGGATTTTTCTCTTCATTGCAACTGATCTCTCTTCTTCCAGCTGTGAAACTGATTGAGCTTCTTAAGGCTCTCAGGAAATCACTGCTCACAGCCCTGTGATGACTTTCAAGAAAGAAAAAAAGCAATAGGAGGAAAAGGTGGATTACCCATGGAAAAGAACCTTTCTTTTTTGAATTTTCTTCTGAAATTTCAGAGGGAGGGAAAGGGAGTGGGAAAATGTTTAAGAAATAGGTTTATTTATTAATTCTTTGTACTGGGTATTGAGCCCAGGGGCACTTAACCACTGAGCCACTGCCCCAGCCCTTTTTTGTATTTTATTTAGAGACATGGTCTCACTTAGTTGCTTAGGGCCTCTCTAAGAGGCTGAGGCTGGTTTTGAACTTGAGATCCTCCTGCCTCAGCCTCCTGAGCTGAAGAAATAGGTTTTTATATATAACAGGGAACACTATTCCTAGTGTAAGCAGTCATGGTCTTCTTCTCATTGTCTTCCCCAAACAGTATAAGCTTCAGAAGATAGATGAAAAACTGGGAAAAACGTGAAGATTTAGATAGGACAAAGGAAGATGAGCCATTAGTCAGGGCCACAGAAAAGCAAGAAGAGGTACAAAAGAGGGAGTCATCCCCATGGAGGGGTTTGAGAATGGTGAAATATCAGGCTAGAGAACAGGTTTTTAAGGGGTGGTATTGCTTTTTAGACATATATGCCTCCATTCTTGAATTACATAAGAAAATGAGTACACATCTCAATCACTTTTTGTTTCATAGTCTAGTTGTAAGAACAGAAACCACCACATTTCAACAGGGGAAATTTCATGCCAGGAAATAATTGCATACATGATGGAAAAATGGAGAATCCCAACAGGGCGTGCAGAGGCAACATAAAGATAAAAAACAGGAACTGGTTACCACCCTCAGGGTTAGAGGGGAATTGGGAGGAGGTGGTGGAACTCCAGCTCAGCAGCCAGGACCTCTGGCAAAATCCAGAACTAGAGTGGTTATTGGCCAGCAGGAACTCTTGGCACAGAGGGAGGGACTGGAGGCTCAGTGGAAATGCAGCCACTTGGTGCATGCCACTTGAAACAGAAGCTACGAGAAGCAGCACTCTGGCTTCTCCCATGCTCCCTTTCCTCCAGTTTAGCTAAACATACCAGAAGTCAGAGGGCCAACGAAGCTGCCAAATATAATTCTCTCTGAAATACAGCAAGGCAGGGGAAAGGTCAGAAATAGATCAGAGCAAAGAAGCAAATAACTGGCACATATTTTCACTGTATTTCTTTGAACTCATCTCTTTGTGGAATGAACCAGGACAACTTCCCTTGTGTCTCCATGCTCCAAGAGCTATGGAGAAGGTCAAAGTTGAGTACCTTTTTCTGAACATTGCAAAGTAAAAAACAATACTACTTTGCTTTTTGTCAATTCCAGAGGCTGGCCCAAGTGGTTTGTAGACAGCAACCAACAGATTCATACGTCTTTTCTTTTATTCTCTTTTTATTCCCTCCACTCCTCCAATTTCTTTTTAAAATCTCCCTATTAGCTGTAATGCTGTACAACCACCTTTGTGCAATTAGTTAAATTTGATTTTGTAATAGAAGTTACCATTCTACTTTTTTTTTTTTTTTTTTTTTTGGTAGTAGGGTTTGAACCCAGGGGCACTTTACTGCTGAGCTACATCCCCCTCCAGTCCTTTTTATTTTTTATTTTGACAGAGTGTCTAGCTAAGCTATTGAGGTTGGCCTCGAACTTTTGATCCTCCTGCCTCAGCCTCCCATGTCACTGGGATTATAGGCGTGTGCCATCACACCCAGCACTATCCTACCCTCCTGTCTCTTTCCTGTCTTAAAGACTGGGTAGCAGCTGGGAGTGGGCTGCTATATCTAGCTTTGGCATCTACCATATCTGACATACTTTTGTTCTATGTTTATACACTTAGCACAGAGGATGCCATATTTTCCCGGATAGATGATTGTCACTGAACATTTTGGTATTTTGTTATATTTTCATTTTCTGTATTTGTATATGGAGTGATTTAGGGTGAGTTTGGCACAGTCAGAATTTTTTTTTCTGGTACTATGGTTAAAAGTACAGACTTTAGGGGCTGGGGATATAGCTCAGTTGGTAGAGTGTTTGCCTTGCAAGCACAAGGCCCTGGGTTCAATCCCCAGCACCAGGGAAAAAAAAAAAAAAAGGTACAGACTTTGAAACCACATTGTTTAGGTTTCAAATCCCAACCTCCACTATTTCCTAGTTATGTGACGACCATGGCCAAGTAACTTAACTGCTCTTGGTTTTCGTATGTGTAAATGCAATCATAATAATAGAACCTATTTTATAGGGATTGAGTTGTGAGAATCAAATGAGTTGATGTACATATGTGTGCATGTGCGTGTATGCAGAAATATATTTATATGTATGTTTCAAATCACAGACACATGCACGTGTGTGTGTGTGTGTGTGTATAATAGAAAAATGGCACATTCTATAAATATAGGTCACCAGCCTGGTCCTGTAGCACAAGTCTGTAATCCCACCAATTTGGGAGGCTGAGAAAGGAGGTTTGCAAATTTGAGGCCAGTCTTGGCAATTAATTTAAAAAGACCTTTCTCAAAAAAGCGGGGTGGGGGGTGGCCTGGGCGCGGTGGCGCATGCCTGTAATCCCAGCACTTGGCCCTATGCAACTCAGTGAGACCCTGTCTCTAAATAAAATACAAAATAGGACTGGGGGTGTGGCTCAGTGGTGGAGTGCCCCTGGGTTCAATCCCTGGTTCCAAAAAAACAAAACATAAAAATGGGGCTGGGGGGGGGTTGGGGATGTAGCTCCATGGTGGAGCACCCCTGGATTCAATCCCTACTACCTTCCCCACCAAGTTATAAATATCAAGCATCATTATTGTTACTTTTTTTCAATGAGGCTGTAAATGCCCTATAAGAGCCTGTGGGTGCAGCCTTTCTGAACTGAAGGGGAAAGTGCTAAAGCCGCTAAGTGAAGTGAGAATTCTCCTAGAGGAAATGGCAGCCTCTTCATCCTCCTCCTCAGCTGGTAGGGTCAGTGGAAGTTCTGTTGCTGAATCAGGTTTCAGTGTCTCAGACCTTGCCCCACCACGGAAAGCCCTTTCCACCTACCCCAAAGGAGCTGGAGATTCTCAAGTGGCAGCCACACTCAAACAGGTGAAACCTGATCGGCAAGTTACCCGGATGGAAAAACTAGCTGGTTTAGAAGAGCTGGAGGTCAATGAGTAGCAGTTGAAACCATCCAGCAGCTGTTGGGGTTCACTCCTTCCTCAGGTTGTTGTTGCCAGAATGGTCACCTCTGCAGCCCAGCCAGAGCAGAATCGATAGGAGATTTTGTTTTGTTTTGTTTTTGGTATTGGGGATTGAACCCAAGGGCACTTAACCACTGGGACACATCTCCAGTCCTTTTTAATATTTTATTTAAAGACAGGGTCTCACTGAGTTGCTTAGGGCCTTACTAAGTTGCTGAGGCTGGCTTTGAACTTGTGATCCTCCTGCCTCAGCCTCCCAAGCTGCTGGGCTTATAGGCGTGCGCCCGGCGATAGGAAACTTTGATAGAGTTTATACAGCCACTCAGACTCACGGCTGTATCACCAAACTGCTAACTCACGTCCATGCTTGTTTTCCTTGTATCTATCCACAGCCAACAAATACTTAAATATGTGATCTTGCAGGGAAAATATTTATTTGTTTAAAAAAAATTGGGAAATTGGATTAAGACAGTTTCAGGGAACCAGGAGGTTTGGGTTTAAGAGCTATTTATACAATTTCTACAAGCCACTAATTCTGGATCTGCCAGAATTAGCCAACTAAATGGCATGCATTCTGTCCTATCACGCAGTGCCTGGAAATTTTCACCAGTGAAATCCAAGGTGAGAATCTGTATTACACACCTTTCTAACCTCAACATTTCTTTCACGGATGAATGTGATTTCAACTCAGGACCTATCCAAATTAGGAATTTTTAAATGTTCTTTTTTTTTCTTTTCCCTATTTTTAGACATCTCATTTTATAGATTTTACTTTTTTCTAACGTCTTCTAGACATGCTGGCAAAAACAAACGTTTTTTTTTTTTTAATGTTGCAACACTTGAAAAATAAAAAGCTCGCCGCAAAAAGAGAGAGAGAGAGAGAGAGCCTGTCAAGCCAGGAGCAGAGGTGAACACCTGTAATTCCAGCAACTCAGGAAGCTGAGGCAGGAGGATGGCAAGTTTGAGGCCAGCCTCAGCAACTTAGTGAGACCCTATCTCAGAAGTTTAAGAAAAGGGGCTGGGAATGTAGCCCAGTGGTAGAGCGTCTCTGAGTTCCATCACCAGGACAGGGGAAAAAAAAAAAAATCATACTTGTTTAATGTGTTTTGCCCAACACCAAGAAATGGTTAGTTGAGTGACTTGAAAATGTCAAATGTGAGTTCATGCTGTAAAACACATCCTATGAATTGCACCTATTTGTCTCTCAGTTGTAAAAAATTGGTTTCATTTTCTAATATGCTCAGTTGTGATTGGATCATTATAGCCCTTTCTTCTGTACTTTTTGTGGTTTAAAGATTTAAATTTGTAATGGAAACAGGCTTTTCAGTTGACCAATGATTAGCTAACTTCTGATAGTAGAAAAGGAAACATATTGCCCCACGCCTGCTGTTTTCATTTCCTCATGGGAAGAAGCAGCACAGTATAGAAAAAAGGCAGACACCACATACTGAACCTGAACCTCTGCCACCATGGGGAACTGGGCGGTCAACGAGGGGCTCTCCATCTTTGTCATTGTAAGTACCAACAAGAGATCAATTATGCATTCTCTGACATGTTTGTGTTCTCTTGGAAGCTAAAATAGAACAAAATCTATCCTTAAAAGTACTGAGTTCATTCTCCAAATTCCTTAGTAGTAAGAAGGTATCTGGGGTGCTTGTTTCTCCTAGTTTATTTCTGAGGTCTTAGGAGTACTGTTTGCCAGCATTTCAGACAGTGTAAAAGATATTTCATGCTAATGATCCTTCAGTCTTAGAGTTTATTCATTTCTTAGAGGCAAATGTCCCTACTTTATGTGTTTCAACTACTTCAAAATGGCCAGTGGAAACTTGGTACCATTTTCCAAATAGAAGACTGGCTTATGTAGGAGCAATTGGTCCTTCCTTCAGTAATGACACTAAAAACAAAGTTCTCAAAGTTCTTTTTAAAAACAAGCACTTTCTTTTTTTTCCTGTGATCTAAACTTGAGTTATTCATAAAGTTTAATAGAATTCAAGAGAAAAGAATTGAAACAAATTGTCTATACTCACAAATATGTATTGTATATACACTATATAGATTTACATATATAAATCTGTATAAACTCTTTGGAGAAACAATTTTTGTAAGTAGAGATATGACTGATTTCCAAGTAGACATTGATGTTTTTCTTTTTGTACAAAGAATATAACTATGATCTTAAATGGTAGTCTCAGCAAAGCAGTAATGGACAAATTGGGTAGAAAGAAATGTGATTTATAAACCTTTTTGAATAGCTGATAGAAGCAGGATGTTAAAAAAGGAACACTTATGAATGGAACTTTTGTAAGAATTTATCACAGAATTTATGGAGTCTAAGTTTTAGAGATACAAAGAAATCAGAGGCATAAATCAAATAAAGCAACAAATATTTTGATGTTAAAACTATATTTTGTAACATTTGTGTGTGTGTTTGTTTAACTTGTGGATAAAGACTTGTAGACAGGTGCAAAAAATAAATCCTTGGTCCGGTGTGGTAGTGCATGCCTGTAATTCTAGCAGTTTGGGAGGCTGAGGCAGGAGGATCACAAGTTCAAAGCCAGCCTCAGCAACTTAGGGAGACTCTGTCTCAAAATAAAAAATAAAAAAGGTTGGGGATGTGGCTCAGTGGTGAAGCACCCCTGGGTTCAATCCCTGATATAAAAAAAAAAAAAATCCTCTTTCGCAACTCAATGTTCAGGATGAGTTTTGATACATGTAAGAAGAAATATTATGAAACCTAAGACAGCTTAAAGTGGTGAGGGTATTGATAACCATTAAGGTTGGTTCCAAGACTAAGAGTTGATAATAAAAAAGCATAGGTCACGAGAGAAATCTCAATTATATCATTACTCCAATTTTCATGTCGTGACATAGAAAGATGGCCTTAGAAACCATATTTTATGCCAAACCAACATTTTAATGCAGTATAAAACTCTGCAGATTTGAAACTGTAAACTTGACTTCTTATCACCATTTTAAGAGCAGAGTACTCCTATAGAAAACAAGTTGAAATTGTACTTTAAGCTCTCTATAATTTTCCCCAGGAAGTGAACTCCTTTGAAATTATATGCTCATGTACTTGAAAATGAAGACACTGTTTTGAAAGCCAGAGTTAGAAAGAATGGCAAAGTCAGGAAATGGAGAAGTTGCCCTAGCACCTTCTTTGTAAAGCAAGGTTGTTCTTAAGCATCTATGGACATTTAGCAGTTACTATTAAAAATAAATAGTAATTTTTTCTGTGGTACTGGGAATTGAACCCAGGGGTGTTCTACCACTGGGCTATGTCCCCAGTCCTTTTTTAAAAAAAATTAATTAATTTATTTTTTGGTATGGGTGAGTGAACCCAGGGTGCTCTACCACAGAACCACATCCCCAGTCCTTTTTATATTTTTAACTTTAAGACAGGGACTTACTTATACCCAGGCTAGCCTTGAACTTGAGATCCTCCTGCCTCAGCCTCCTGAGTCACTGGTATTATAGGCATGCACCACCTGGCTAATAACTGCTAATTTAATAGTTAAGAAGATATCATGATGGAGCTGAAGATAGATGACTGGGTAGTGTCACCAATTGATAAAGTCACTGTTTGGGATGAAAAAAGAGGTCACAATCTAAAAAGCTTCCTTTGCCTTTAAATCTCGTGTCTCTTACCCCTCACTCGGGGTCTCTATCCCCTCCTTCAAAAGTTAAGTGAAACTTGGGCTGGGGTTGTGGCTCAGTGGTAGAGCGTTTGCCTGGCATGTGTGAAGCACTGGGTTCGATTCTCAGCACCACTTATAAATAAATAAATAAAATAAAGGTCTATCGACATCTAAAAAAAATTAAAAAAAAAAAGTTAAGTAAAACTTACCGAGTAGAATAGAGGTGTTGGCATATTAGCTGATGAGACTCCCACTAGCTGGGGTAGGGTGCTCTGTGGTGCAGAGAGGTGACCGGCACCTGTGAGAGCAGAACACAAGGTCCTACTGGTAGGGGGATGACAATAATAACTTATTTCCTTCCATTCTCATTTTGCCAGTCAACCCCTTCTATCTATCTAAGTTTAAGAAGAAAAGAGGTGGGTCGGGTGCGGTGGCACATGCCTGTAATCTCAGTGGCTTAGGAGGCTGAGGCAGGAGGATCGAGAGTTCAAAGCCAGCCTCAGCGACTTAGCGAGGCCCTAAGCAATTCAGTGAGACTCTGTCTCTAAATAAAATACAAAATAGGGCTGGGAATGTGGCTCAGTGGTGGAGTGTCCCTGAGTTCAATCCTCAGTACCCACTCCCCCCAAATAAAAAAGAGAAGAAGAAAAGAGGTGGAAAAAAGAAGGAGGGGAGGACACATGGATAATTTGGCATACCATCCAAGCAGTAAAACAATCATGGGGAACAATGCAGTGTGCAAAGGTTAATTACAGAAAAGTGTAGTGACGCTCTTGTAGGCTCTATGCTGGTTTCCCCTGGCTTTGTAACCCATCTTTGTCAAAGGCTGGACTTGGGGAAGTCCTGACCTTCGTCTGACTCTGATCTTTTGTGGAATCTACCTATTGAGACAGGAGAAATTCACATGACTTTTTCTGTTCGTGCAGCTGGTGTGGCTGGGGATGAACGTCTTCCTCTTTGTCTGGTACTACAGGATTTATGATGGTGAAGAAAAGTACTATTACACTCGCAAACTTCTTGGGGTAAGTATAATATCCACCTCATGCAATATTGGCTGGCTCACATTTCTAGTCAGACATTCTTATTTTTATTTCCTTTAATGTTAAAAAAAATAAATTGTGACCAATCCAGGCAACACCATCAGCCTCACTCCCTCCATTGGAACTTTTTGGGCAACAGTCTTAATGCCTATCAGTGTGACAAATGAAGATGTGGCAGAGGGTCCCAGTGGCATCCTCCCCCTCCCAAGAACCAAGGTACCATTGTTTAGCTTAAAGGAGAAATCAAATACTGACTCTGGAATGGGAGACCCGGTTGAAGCCATCCATCTAGGGATGACACACATAAGACAAGTGAGATTTTCCATATTTTCCAAGTCATCTGATTCCTACCACTTTTGTGTATAGAGAGCCCTGCTCCTGGTGACATGCTATGAAGTGACTTTCAGAAAATCAGGCTCTCTCTACACCTGGAGACTTTGAGGCTCTTGTTTTAGTGCCCTATCTGTTCAGTAGACCAGCAGAGTGAGGCCCTTGAGTTTCCTTGGGTCCTTTAGAAAGCTCAGTGTCCTTGAATTGTCAGGCCTCTTCATCAAAAATGAAAATAATTATAATTGTGCCTGCTCCCAGAACATACCATTAGTTATATAATGCCGAAACTATGAATTGATTAATTATTATTTGGTATATTATAAATCGCATGTATAAATACTTATAAAACACAATTTGCTACATTATTATAATTGTTATAAATCTATTCACATTGATGATTTCTCTCTCCAAAATATGAAACTTCTTTTTTTGGGGGGGGTTACTGGGTATTAAAGCTAGGGGCACTCTACCATTGAGCAACATCCCTAGTTTATTTATTTATTTATTTATTTATTTATTTATTCATTCATTCATTCATTCATTCATTGGTACTGGCGATTGAACCCAGGGCTGCTTAAACACTGAGCCACTTTTTATTTTTTATTTTGAGACAGGGTCTGGCTGAATTACTTAGGGCCTTACTAAATTGCTGAGGCTGGCTTTGAATTCGTGATCCTTCTGCCTCAGCCTCCTAGATCTGCTGGGATTACAGGTGTGCACCACCGTGCCTGGCTATTTATTTATTTATTTTCTCACTAAATTGCCCAGTCTGGCCTAAAACTTGTGATCCTTTTCCTCAACCTCCCAGGTAGTGGGGATTACAGACCTGTGCCACTGTGCCTGGTGTGTAACTTCTTCAAACATTACAAAGGTAATAATTATAATGCCAAAACATCATGTTATAGCAACTTCAGTTACTGTTGAAGTCTAAGTGCTAAAAAAAAAACCCCTGCTTAAAATCTTTAAAAGGTCCAGTTTTATAGCTGGTGTGGTTGCATACACCTGTAATCCCAGAAACTCAGGAGGCTGAAGCAGGAGAATGGCAAATTCAAAGCCAGCCTCAACAATTTAGTGAGGCCCTGAGCAATTTAGTGAGACCCTGTCTTAAAATAAAATATAAAAAGGGCTGGGGATGTGGCTCAGTGGTTAAGTGCCCCCAGGTTCAATTCCCAGTACCAATGAATAAATAAATAAATATGTAGAAAAGATCCAGCTTTGATACTGAACTCTAGTTAATGATATGCATAAATAAAATAAATATTTAGAAGGAAGTGAATCGATGTCGCTATGTACTTTGAAATGTACCAAAAAAACAAAACAAAAAAAAAAAACAGTTGATGGAGGGAGAGAGGGATGGAAAGATAGATATGCCATAAAGAAAACATTGTGACCAGGTGCAGTGGCGCACACACACCTGTAATCCCAGAGGTTGTGAGGCTGAGGCAGGAGGATGGCAAGTTAAAGCCAGTCTCAGCAACTTAGCAAAGGCCCTAAGTAATTTAACAAGGCCCTGTCTCAAAATAAAAAATAAAAGGGGCTAGGGATGTGGCTCAGTGGTTAAGCACCCCTGGGTTCAATCCCTGGTACCTGGTAAAAGATGTAATCAAAGTAAATTTCTTCCATTGCACTTCTCTTTATTCTTTTTCATAACAAAATGTTGGGTTGGGTAAAGGGCCAATTTCAGATTCAAACAAGGGGTCCCTGCAGGCGATAAAAGAAAATCCTTTGGTCTGAAGGACCTTTCTTTCCAGATCTCTTGGAATGTCTGGTGTGGCCTCAGACTGGGAATCCTGGGAAAGTGGGGGTAGGGTGGTCTGTGCTCATAGGAGTCACTCTGCTCTCTATTCTGCCTCTTCCAGTCAGCTTTGGCCTTGGCCAGGGCCCCTGCAGCCTGCCTGAATTTCAACTGCATGCTGATCCTGCTGCCTGTCTGCAGAAATCTGCTCTCCTTCCTCAGGGGTTCCAGTGCGGTAAGAGCAAACATCTTACTGAGCTCCTCAAATTTTCAAAGCCATCATGAAAAATGCCCTTTCTTAGGAACAGAAAACCACTGGTCTGTGAGACTTCCAGCTTCCATAGAATATTCATGAGCCAAACCATGTCCGTTTGTCGGGAGGGGTACTGGGAATTAAACTCAGGGGCACTCAACAAGAAGTCACGTCCCCAGCCCTATTTTGTGTTTTATTTAGAGACAACCATTTCACACTGAAAAGAAATTTTTAAAAAACAATCAACCAAACTATATCTCAACAACAGCAATGAAGTAAGCACACGTGTGTATGTGCACACGCACACACATTTATAAATGTATGCATATATACACATATAATATGTATGTGTATATAAATAGGGCTTTATCAGGCTGTCATGTGATATTTGGGAAATAATCTTTCAGTGTCCTTCCAAAACTTAAGTCAGAGAAATATATTTTGTGTATAACATCCCAAGCAGATGAAGTCAATGGGCCAAGTCACATTACAATGAAATGTGACTAAGAATCATCTATTGTTGGGCGTGGTGGTGCATGCCTGTAATCCCAGCACTTGGGAGGCTGAGGCAGGAGGATCACAAGTTCAATGCCAGCCTCAGCAACTCAGTGAGGCCCTAAGCAACTCAGTGAGACCCCGTTTCTAAATAAAATACAAAATAGGGCTGGGAATGTGGCTCAGTGGTGGAGTGTCCCTGGGCTCAATCCCCGGTACCAAATTAAAAAAAAAAAAAAAAAAAAGGAATCATCTATTCTATGGAATGATGGAACTGGGGAGTACAGAGTTTTCTATATGTCCAGGGCTCCTTTCACCTACATGTCAACACTTTAGTGGCCTCTGAATGTGCTACATTAAAAGACAATATTTGTAACTGATAAAATTTCTTACTGGTAAGAATGAATGAATTTACCATCTGTACATATATTCAAAAAGTATGATACAAAGCACAATACGATTGGCTATAAATAAAGAATTATGGACAGTCTGGTGCAATGGCACACGCCTGTGATCCCAGTGACTCACGAGGCTGAGGCAGGAGAATCACAAGTTCGAGGTCAGCCTCAGCAACTTAGGCCCTCAGCAATTTAGGGAGACTCTGTCTCAAGATAAAAGGAAAAAAGGGCTGGGGATGTGTGTCAGTGGTAGAGAACCCCGGGGTTCAATCTCCAGTACCAAACCAAATCAAACAAAAAATGTCTATGGGGCCAGGCACTGTGGCACATGCCTATAATCTCAGTGATTCTGGAGAATGAGGCAGGAGGATCTAGAGTTCAAAGTCAGTCTCTTGAAATTAAAAATAAAAAAGAAAGGGCTGGGGATGTGGCTCAGTGCTTAAGCACCCCTGGGTTC
>JAJEJO010001421.1:709213-723346 GCA_020662805.1 Glaucomys volans
TTCAAAGTCAGTCTCTTGAAATTAAAAATAAAAAAGAAAGGGCTGGGGATGTGGCTCAGTGGTTAAGCACCCCTGGGTTCAATCGTTGGTACCCACATCAACAAATAAAAGACCGATGAGGGATTTTGGACAGAGAAATTCTATCAGGTGGCCAAGGAATGAAGAAAGACTTCTGAGTGAAGGTCACATTAGAAACGGGCATATGAGGATAGATAAATACTTAGAATATGTAAATGAGAGACAAGGACATTCTCCATGGAGAAAATGTCATGTGCAAAAGGGCAGGAAATGGCGAGGAAATCTTATTCTTTGTCAATCCAGTATCAGCAGGACTTGTGGTTTTGCTTTGCATTCTTTTGCTATTCCTGACCATAACAAAGAAGGTAGTCGGAAAAAATTAGGGAATGGTTCCTTGGTGGGACCCATTCTCCTGGTCCATTAGTGACTAGCAGCCTCGGTTTTTCCTTTTAACCAAATGTGTGTGTTTTATATTAACAAGCTTTTAAAAAATACTCATTAAATTGAGATCATTTATGGAGGAGAGCAGCAAGCCAACTACTTTTGTGGGAATGTAGGATCACACAGGGAAGGTGTTGGAGGTAAGGTTGGGGAGGAAAGCTGGGATGTTGCTGGTAAAGCAAAACTTTAAATGTCCAGTTGAGGAGTGAATACTTCATTTGGTGATCACAGAATATTTGGAGGGAGGAAGGTGAACTAATTGTCAATAACAGGTATAACTTGCCTTCAATTTTGCCTGGTTTTCCTTAGTCATATTAAATTCACATTGATCCAAAGTGAAAAAAAAATTCTTTAAGAACATACAACATTTGCCAGGCGTGGTGGCGCATGCCTGTAATCCCAGCACCTGGGAGGCTGAGGCAGGAGGACCGCGAGTTCAAAGCCAGCCTCAGCAACTTAGCGAGGCCCTAAGCAACTCAGTGAGATCCTGTCTCTAAATAAAATACAAAATAGGGCTGGGGATGTGGCTCAGTGGTGGAGTGCCCCTGGGTTCAATCCCCAGTACCAAAAAATAAAAAATAAATAAAAAATAAGAACATACAACATTTAATATATTGACAGATTTAGAAGCTACAATTTATTTTATCTCTTTACAAAATGCCATATCATTTGAGGTACTGCGTATATAAAGAAGAATAAAGTTCAATGGGAAATTTTTTAAAAATACTATATCATCTTAAACCTACTGCCAAAATTGGACTCTCTCAAGTCTAAATTTAAAATAAGAATTGGGCTGGGTGTGGTGGCACATGCCTGTAATCCCAGCAGCTTGGGGGGCTGAGGCAGGAAGATTGTGAGTTCAAAGTCAGCCTCAGCAACTTAGTGAGGCCAAAAGCAATCTAGTGAGACCCTGTCTCAAAATAAAAAGTAAAAAAGGCTGGGGATGTGGCTCAGTGGTTAGGTACCCCTGGGTTCAATTCCCAGTACCAAAAAATAAAATAAAATAAAATAAGAGTTGGGGAATGGGGATACGTGAGAGACCCTGGGTTCTATCCCCAGCATTGCAAATAAATAAATAGATCAATAAGTGGCAAAAGTAGCTCTAACACCTTCCCCTTTGCTTCAGTAGAATAACAACAAAGACAAAAAGAGGAAGAACATTGGCAAACATTTCGAGATGCTCCAGTAGGAGTCATGACTTTGTCCTCTGGAAAGTACTGTGAAGAAGTCCCTTCATTTAAGTCACAAACTCTATGTTGCACCATGCTGTCTTTCAAACTGCCAAACAAAACCTCAAATTAACAATAACATTTGGTATCAGTCATTGATTACAAGGATTTTCAAACCATCTCTTCGACCTAAGAAACCACAGAGTTGAAATTCCACTGGCTGGAAAGTTGACTGTGAGCCACCTACAAACACCTGCGGCGTTCAATAGAGTAGATGCCCAGGGAGCATTTGCTAAACTAAGTCCATGGACGGTAGCTTTTTCTACAGAGACAAAATTGTTTTTCATGTTCCCTACCCCCCATTTGGATACTTTCTCTTTAGAGGAAGTAAAGCCTGAGAAACAGGCAGTGTTTTCACCAGGATGACCAGTTAAGAAATCCTGGTTACCCCACAACCCCAAATTGCACTGCCGTTCTTCCATGCCCCATGAACAACTCGTGTTGTAATGGCGACTTTTAGGCTTCTTGTGGCTTGACAGTAAAGATCTTGGTGAGGATTTCTAAAGACGGGGTGAAATGAGCTGCTCTTCAAATTTCAGGGAGGGTCATCTCTGTAACTAGATAGATCTCTATCTATCTAAATATATAAAAGAATATATATCTATCTAAGAATATATATCTATCTAAATATATAAAAGAATATATATTTTGAAACAGCAACAAGCAGCGTTTTATTAGAGCATGTCCTTCCTTCCACAATTCCTTATCTGCTATGCAAACTGCACACAAAACTTTGCAGATTGGGATTAAAATAAGTGAGTATAGCCAGGTGTATTGGCTCATGCCTATAATCCCAGTGACTCAGGAGGCTGAGGCAGGAGGAGGCAAGTTCAAGGCCAGCCTCAGCAATTTATTGAGACCCTGTCTCAAAATTAAAAATATAAAGGTCTGAGGATATGGCTTAGTAGTAAAGCACTGTTGGGTTCAATACTTATTGTGATTTCCAACATTAGTCACAACATACTTTTTTTTTTTTTTGGTATTGGAGATTGCTGCTTCATAAAACTTACCTCAGTAAATCTGCATATTCAAGTGAGTGAGGTGGGAACAAAATTAAAGGGAAGTTTTGGGATTCAAACCAAGATCACTGTGCCCCCAGAACCTATTCACCTTTTTGGGGGGGCTGGGGTACCGGGGATTGAATTCCACGACACTTGACCACTGAGCCACATCCCCAGCCCTATTTTGTATTTTATTTAGAGACAGGGCCTCACTAAGTTGCTGAGGCTGGCTTTGAACTTGTGATCCTCCTGCCTCAGCCTCCCAAGTGCTGGAATTACAGGCGTGCGCCACCACGCCTGGCCTATTGACTTTTTTATACCCCCTAAATTTCTTGAAACTATTCTGTTGCTGTACTTTGATTTTAGAAATTCAATGTGAGCATTCAGAGTAACCTAGACTAGAAATGAAAAAGATGTTGTAAATTTAAGGGATTTTTTTGGCACTGGGTATTGAATCCAGGGGCACTTTACCACCAAGCTATATTTCCAGCCCTTCTTACTTCTGATTTTGTGGTAGAATCTTGCTAAGTGGTTGAGGCTAGCCTCAAACTTCCCATCCTCCTGCCTCAGTCTCCTGAGTTGTTGTTCTATGAGGAAGCCTGGTTTACAGTTCTGATCTTAAAATCAGAAACAGGAAGGTCAGAGGGTGAGGTCTTAGCTGTTACCTTAAATAGGCTGGGAGGGGGATCGGAAAATCTCCATGTGGCTCTGTCTCTAGCCTTGTGGCCTCCACCAGTGTGTCCCTTATGGTGTCTGTCTCACAAATGTTTTAGCCAAAAAACAGATCAAATAATGCAAATGTAAGATGGAACATGGCATTCTAGTTGGGGATGTAGCTCCATGGTAGAGCATGTGTATATGAGTTCAATCCCCAGCACTGAAAAAATAAAGAAAGAATGAATATTCTCTGGTAAAAGCATACTAATTGACTAAGCCTGTCAATCAATGAATTGTCAGCCAATAAATACTGGTTAAGGTCCATCTATGTACTAAGCACTGGGGGCACACAGTAATAAAGAGTAAGGATGGTGCCGGGTGTAGTGGGGCACACCTGTCATCCCAGTGGCTCCAGAGGTTGAAGCAGGAGGATCATGAGTTCATAGCCAGCCTCAGTGACTTAGAGAGGCCCTAAGCAACTCAGTGAGACCCTGTCTCTAAATAAAATATTAAAAGGGCTGGGGATGTGGGGCTCTGTGGTTAAGTGCCCTGGTTCAATCCCTGGTACAAAAGAAAAAAAAAAAAGTAAGGATGGATGGGTCACAAGGTTAAGGAGCTTACAGTCTTATGGAGCAAATAGTGAATAAACATGTGATTTCAAAAGTATAAATAATGCAATTCAAACAAAGTGGTGTTCTTTATATTTATTGCACATTCTACTGCTACCAGGTGCAAACATTCCTACTAGCTGTTTTAACTGAGTTCTGTAGAAGTGAGACTGGTGTTTGCCATTTCTCTCACATTGTTTAGAAATGTCTAATTCAGATGCATTAATGGTACATGTGGTAACAGCAAATATACATAAAATAGAGCTACAGACTCTCACATTACACCCCATTAAATATACACTTCTTTTCAGTTCCACTTCTCATTTTTTTCAAAGTCCAGTTTCAATAGAGCATAGAAATCTGCCAACGTGTCTCAATGATCTCCCTTGCATTAGAATGATAGTGTGTTGAAACGGGGCAAGACTCTCAGTGACAGTAACAGAGAAACTTCCCTTTAGAAGCCAATGGTGGAGAGCAAAGACAGCAGCAAAACTGTGGGGCACGATGGCAGCTTGGCTGGTTGGTGCTATTCAGAAGTGACTCAAATCTCTTTGGGTTTGCTTTGTCATTCCTGACCATACCCAAGTGGGTAGCTGGGGGGGGAATTAAAAATTAGTGCCTGGATGGGACCCATTCCACTGGCTCACTGGTGACTATTAGATCTGTTTTTCCTTTGAATAAAATGTGTTTTATTTTAATTAGCTTCACAGTAAATCTCACCATTGTGTATATCCACAAGAAATTAATATTAAAAAAATGACTATGGGTAAATGGCAGAAAGATCAATAGAGGGAAGGGAGCTGGGGTGGGGAGAGGGAAGGGGAAGAAGAGGTCCTCAGGTCTGAATTAGTACACGATATAGTCCATGCTTGGATAATGACGTCAAAATGGATTCTACTATCATGTATAATTAAAAAGAAAGATTAAAAAAAGACAGCATGCTGGGCACAATGGCACACGCCTGTAATCCCAGTGGCTCAGTAGGCTGAGGCAGGAGGATGGCAAGTTCAAAGCCAGCCTCAGCAAAAGTTAGGCCCTAAGCAACTCAGTGAGACCCTGTCTCTAAATAAAATTGAAAATAGGGCTGGGATGTGGCTCAGTGGTCAAGTGCCACTGAATTGAATACCTGGTACCCCCCCCAAATTAAAAAAGACAGCATGAAAAAATGCATACTATCTCATTGATAATATTTTATATTGATTATATGTTGAGATGATAAAATGCTGAATATATTGTTTATATAAAAATGCATTAATTTAAAAAAGATGAGTATTGTACAATGGATGTTGTATTTCCATACTTTTTTCCATTGTTCTATTGTTCCATTTATTTTTCTCTAAGCATTTGTTGGGAAGGCTGTCAAGGGCCATCAACATGTATTATTTCACATTTTTGATCATCTGTGTTGATAAATACAGAAATACGGACATAGTGTAGGGATCATAACAAAACCATATTCCTTTTCCTTCAAATTTATGCAGGAGACAGTGAGCTCTCCCCTCCCCCACAAAGTTTCAAAAAAGTTTGTTGGGAAGTAGAAAATAAAATAATGTGGCAAATGAAGATATGGGAGTAAATGCTTTCTGCAGAGTTAGAACAAATAATCTTATGTTCTGGGGATGGTGAGTATGTAATTCATTTGTGCAATCAAATACTTACTAAAGGATTTTTGAAAGTATCTGCCATACTGCTCTCATATAGGAAGCTTGCCCTCTAGCTGGGGAGCCAGGCCATACTAGCTGAAAAGTTAAATAATGATACAAAAAAACATCGAATGCTTATTAAGTACATCTCAATGAATCTATGCAACAGTATATAAGGGAAGAAGTACAATAATTATACAGGTGAGGAAACTGGAGACTGAGTGCATCATTTAGTGTCACATGGCCAAATGGTAGGGCTGGGACCTGACATGGTTGCTGTCAAATGTAATTCAGCACTGCTTTCCAGCCCCACTAATTCCCATTCTCTGATCCTCAGGATTCCCATCTGGTTTCACTGTATTAGTTAGCTACCGCTGTGTAACAAATCATCATAGCAAGTTCAGTGGGTTGAAACAACCCTCATTTATGAGCACACAGTTCGGTAGTTCAGAAGTCCAACACCCTGTGGCTGGCTTCTCTGCTCAGTGCCACAAGACTGAAAGCAAGGTGGCTGCTGGATTGAATTCTCATCTGAAAATTCTGGGTAAAAATCTCCTTCCGAGTTCATTCTTGTTGGTAGAATTCAATTCATTGTGTTGGCAGGTCTGAGATCCCTTGCTGGCAGTCATCTTGGGTCCACTCTTGGATCTTAGAATCCCCTGTATTCCCTGCCTTGTGCCCTTTTCCATCTTCAAGGTAGAAATAGTACAGTAGAACCTTCTTGGACTTCAAATTCCTGACTTCCTACATCTCAGACTTCTAGACCCAGATTTAAAGAGTTTGAGTGATTGGGTCAGGCCCACCCAGATAATCTCCCTATTAAAGTCAGCTTGGGACTTTAGTTACTTCTGCAAAAATCCCTTTTGCCACATAATATAACAAAAACACGAGAGTGATCTCTTCTCATGATCACAGGTTCCATCCAAACTTGTGGGGAAAGGATTATGTAAAGTCACAATACCACAAAGACTCTAAGAAACTCAGGAGGAATGTGGCAGTTGGAAAACAGGAAAGGGTATTTCCTTAAAACTGTAAAGGACACAAAGTAATAGAACAACTTTCAAGCACTTGAAAAAAGCACAAAAGACTACGAAACCTTACAAGTAAACAAAGATGGTCAGGATTTTCTTTCTTTAACCAGAAGAAATGTTAAATAAGTTATTTCAGATAGGAAACCCTTCTTCTGAGGGCTTCAGTCACAGCTTCTGCTGTGAACACTGAGTCACTGTGGATGTGGTTGGTGCTCCGCCATTTTCCCTAGGCAATGGCAGTTCCAATAAATGGGCTACTGCCTTCTGCTAGCACCAATAATTCTCTGCTTGGGGGTTTTCCTTTAGCCTTCTCCTGGGCAAGTCCAAAGTACTAGGGAGTTGATCCCTGAGAGTATCCCTCAGCCAATGGTGGGTGAAATTTGTTGGATGAACTTCCAAGTTTCCTAGTTTCTTGGGTAAAAACCAAAAAACAACAAACAAACCCCAAACCAAAACACCTCTGGGACAAGGTCTGTACTCTCCCAGAGTTCCCTGGTGTGTTTGAGCCCACTTATATGGAACAGTGGTAGCTGACATGATAAAACATCCTTTATTGGTTTCCTCTGAGGCCTTACTTCTGCTGCCTTCACTGTGACCACCTTCCAGATAAAGTACTTACATTTAAATTCTTGTCTCAGGTTTTTGGGCACTTAAAACAATAGTGACTGTATCCTTGCATTTGATTTGATGGAGAAGGGCATTAACCTTTTATAGAAAAATAGACTTATATCCCAGCCAACATGAGATTTTAATTTTAATTTTCTTATCTATAAAAAGAGGATAATAAGGGGCTGAGGGTGTAGCTCAGTGGTAAAGTGCTTGCCTGGTGTGTACAAGGCCCTGGGATCTTGACATAATACTTATGTCATTGCATCAAATGAGGTAATGGAGGGCACTTAATAAGGCCTAATTCTTTTTCTCCTTTTTCTGGAACCCTCCGTGTCTTCCTTCCTAGTACTTCTTCAATTCCAAGATTCGCTCTCATGGTTTAGGCAGCCTGCCCTCCCTGGGTGTGGCTCATTGAGACATAATGGAGGAAGCATAATTTTCCATGCAGTTCTATTTTTCTATAAAATCAGAATATTTTATTAAAAATAAGCAAGCCAAATATTTAATACCCCCTACTTTCAATCAAATATGACAGATATTTAAAATATCTGAGATCCTTTGGTGTTTTACTCTCCTTTTTTTTCCTGTCTTTTTTCTTTTGGTTCTCGGGATTGAACCCAGGGATGCTGAGCCACATCCCCAGCCCTCTTTTATTAGAGACAAGGTCTCACTAAGTTGCTTAGAGCCTCGTTAAATTGCTGAGGCTGGCTTTGAACTTGTGGTCCTCCTGCCTCAGCCTCCTGAG
This sequence comes from Glaucomys volans, assembly GCA_020662805.1. Classification (NCBI taxonomy): domain Eukaryota; kingdom Metazoa; phylum Chordata; class Mammalia; order Rodentia; family Sciuridae; genus Glaucomys; species Glaucomys volans. Next base: position 717,196 of record JAJEJO010001421.1, read on the forward strand.
CCACTGGGATTACAGGCATGCCCCACTGCACCCAGCTACTCTCCTCTTCTCAAAGTCCTTTGCTGTCTCTGGGGCAGCACATTTAGATTCTGGAGAAAGGCAATCAGAACAAGCAATTGGCCAATTTTCAGGAGGCAAAGCTCTAATTCAACTACAACCAGTTGTTTTCACTTCTTCTGCCTTGAGCATTGACCTGAATCCAGATTCAAACTCACATCCTTGAAGATGCAGGTAGGACAAATAAACTACAACATGGACCAGAATACTATTTTTAATGTCAAGGTAATCATGTGACATATGAAATATTGGTATATTGATATAAATTCTATTATCAAATGGCCCAAGTTTAAATCTCATCTCTGTCACTTACTGGCTGTATGACCTAAGTCTCTATGCCTTTGTTTCCTCATCTGTTTTGTAGTCTAGTAGTGATATCTCCCTAATGGGATTTTTTTTCCCTTATATTGGGGTTTGAACCCAGGGGACTTAACCACTGAGCTACATCTCCAGCCCTTTTTAAAATTTTTATTTTGAGACAGGGTCTTGCCAAATTGCTGAGACTGGCCTCCAACTTGTGATCCTCCTGTTTCAGCCTCCCAGCCGCTGGGATTATAGGTGTGCACCGCCATGGCCAACTGTTCTTGTTATTTTTTGCTATTATTATTAGGTCAATTATGTTCTTGTGATGTCTCTGAGCAACATGGGCAAGAGGACCCCTTTTCCTCCTCCCATAGTGTGGATGTCCTAGAACCAGTGTTGTTTTTGAACTATTTGCTTGCCGAAGAACTTTTGACTTGTCTGTGTCCTTATTAGACTGTCAGGTTTGTGAGGGCCCACTCTTTATTAACTTCCATATTCCCTGCTTATTGCATAAACTAATTGGAATTGGAAACTATATGATTACATATGTTTTTAATCCAAATTCACATTTTTACACAATTAGCAATGGATTCCAGGTGGGACTGTGTCACTGGTATGAGAATAGGAAACATATTAGTTAAGCTGGTTACATCACTTACTGGCTGTTTGGTAGGGAAGATGATCATATCTCTCTAAGCCTTAGTTTCCTCATCTATCACATGAATAGAAGGATATAGTTTATAGGGTGGTAGTTAAGATTACATGAGATGATACAGTTCAAATGTCTGGCACATACAAAGACTTCTCTTTTTTTTCCTGGTATCAGGGATTGAATCTGGGGCACTTACCACTGAGCTACATCCCCAGCCATTTTTATTTTATTTATTTATTATTTAGAGATAGGGTCTCACTAAATTGATTAGGGCCTCACTAAGTTGCTGAGGCTGGCTTTGAACTTGTAATCCTCCTGCCTCAGCCTCCAGAGCCATTGGGATTACAGACATGCATCACCACGCCTGGACTACAAAGACTTCTTGATAATAATTTCTGTCCCACTGTTTTCTCCTTAATCCAAAGTGCTGCTCAACAAGAATTCGAAGACAACTGGACAGAAACCTCACCTTTCATAAAATGGTGGCTTGGATGATAGCACTTCACACTGGTAAGTTTCTTAAGACATTTGAAATTGGGAAGAAAAATTGGAACCAGAGCATTCCCTCTATTCTTGGATACCTACGCATAAGAGATTAACCTTTATAGGTTGATTAGGCTGTGGTCAGATGTGCTATTTTTTAATGAGTTCTGCTCAAAAGTATTCATGACTCTTTCTGCTATCCTACTATTAAGACTTATTCCTTTAGGTTGAAAGTTTTTTCATCATAGGATCTTACTATAAAATGAAAATATGCAGTAGGAAAAGTTAATCCTGGTGTCCTCACTTTTTTTTTTTTTTTTTTTTTGTGGTGCTGGGAATTGAACCCAGGATCTTATTCATGCAAGGCAGGCACTCTACCAACTGAGCTATATCTCCAGCCCCCTTTTCTCATCTTTTTCTAGTATCAAAAATGTTTGTTGCTGGGAGCGGTGGTGCATGCCTATAACCATAGAGGATCAGGAGGCTGAGGCAGGAGGATTGCAGGTAGAAAGCCAGCCTCAGCAACGTAGCAAGGCTGTTAAGCAACTTGGTGAGATCCTGTCTCAAAAAAACAGGGAGCCTGGGGACGTGGCTCAATGTTTGAGCCCCCTTGGGTTCCATCCCTGGTACCAAAAAAAAAAAAAGTATGTTAATCCATATATGTATGACAGCTTTTATTCATCCATGTATTGCCTGGCTATACATGTGGGTTTTTTGTAGTAAACCTATGGGATCATCAGCTCATAAACTGAGAATCCTTTAAGGAAGCCCTTATCAGCTAAATATCTTCATTATTGTTATTTTATTAGTATATGTATACATGTATTAGATATATGTATGTATATACATTATATGTTATTCTTACAATTATTAGGGTGGTAGTGATACAAGAAAGGATGTGTCTAGTGTTGAGAGTGGTGACAGAGGATGGGAGAGCAGTGACCCAGATTGGGGGTCTCTGATGCCCTCATGGCTGTGGCATACCTGGTGCCTGGGAATGTTTCTATGCAAGGGCACAGGATGCTTAGCTGCTGTGGTGACGCCCTGCACGAGGAGGCTGTGCAAGAGCCCTATCAGCTCTGACCTTGATCTCAGGCACACAGCTCCTGGGAAGGAGGGAACTCTTATGCTAGACAACCACAATGTTTCACCAGCTCCGCTTCTCCAGTTCTTGACACCTTATAGCAACTCTTAACAATGGACTTCCTTGAGAGCTACACAAAGCTCCTAACATTGCACTTTGCAACTGTGGATTGCTACTGCGGAAAAGTTACATAAATGTCCTATTTTCTGTAAGGTTCTTGAATGCAAAGAATAATGCTTGCATAGTCTTTAACCTGATAATGAGACATATATAAATAAAGATTGCTGATGTAATTCTTTAGACCCGCATCTCCATCAGAGAGCAGGCTCCACCTGATCCCAGCTTAACCTTCAAGATCTGTGTCTATAAATATTTTCCAATCCCCCTTTGCCGCTTGCCAGACCCTAGAGTTTGCCTGCTGATCACAACCATCTAGGATCCTTGTCCAATCTCTATTAATCCATTTAATAAATAACTCATGTGCCAGACAATAGACATGCACAGTATTGAACAAAACAGGTTTTTACTCTGCCCTTAAATTTATCCCTAACCTGAGCAAAAGAGGCTTCATTACAAGCATTGGACTGGGTTCCTCTTCTCCTACCAGATATATGGGCTTCTTGAGTTGTAGCAAATGAAATCATTCAAAAGAAATGTTGGCCAAAATCCTGTTACAAAGGTTGGAAGTCAAATTGGTAGGAAAATTGGTTTTATTCATAGCTAGCTTTGCGGGCTCAGTGACCACAGGCCAGGTTTTATAGCAGTTTATGCTCCAGTTTCCTCATCTGTAAGAGGAGCTGGTATTAAGTGCTCCCACATCACCAGGTCAATGTAAGGATTAAATAATGGTAATGCACTTATAAAAGTGTTTGGCATCTGGTAGATGCTGTGGAAGTGACTGTGAAGTTAAAAATGCAAATTGGTTTTTCTTAGAGGTTCATACTAGTAGCCATTGGTTTGTATCAATGCGATCACATTCGTCATCTCTCTCTCTGGAGGTAATTAGAGAGTCAGGTGAATGGGCCAGCCATTGGGCATACATAAGAGTTCTCTTGTTTGAGCACAAATACATTAAGGAGGGAAAGACAATGAGGGCATATCTAACCCCCTCAGAGACTGAGGCTGTTTCATAGTGTCATGGGAGAAGAGGTGTCTGGGAAGAAGGGTTTGAGCAGCTTCCAGAGAGAAGGGAGAACCCGACTCAGGACCAGTGCAGTTCTTGGCCTACGTAATAGAAAAGAATTTTAGTACGTGCCAGTCAGAGGCATGGAGAGGTTTATTTAAGAAAATAGGTGTACATTCAAGGGAAAATGGGAGCCATCTCAAGAGGGAGATGCATTTTGGGGGTTCCCAGCTCTTCTTTCAAGGAAACTTTGAGAGGGGTGGGTATGGGAAGGTATGTAGAAATAATATCATTCCAGTGATCTGAGGATGGATTCTTGTGATCTGGTCGATCTCTATATCCTTTGGTTAATGTGGTCTTTGTTATCTGATTAATAGATAGCTCTGGAAAGTGCCTTAAGTTATAGATTGCTTATGATATTGTATATCTCTCTTTGCTTAATCTAATTATTGGGGGTTGATTAACAGTGCACAGGGAAATTTACAGATTTCTCAGGAATTTGGAAGTAATAGACCTGGGAAAGAGGCAGGCTTATTGAGTGACAGGTGTGGAAAAGGATGTAGAACTCTGAATTAAAATCCTATTTTCTTGTCCTTCCTTTATATCTCCTTTCTATCTATTTCTCATTTCCTCCATCCTCAGTAGACTCTCAGAAATCGATTGAATCTTTAGGAGTGCATAGCTCAACACCTTTATTTTACAAACAAGGAAACCAAGATCAGAGAGGTTAAGTGATTTTCCCATAATCACAAAGCAGAAAGGAGCTCAACCACTGTTATTGGGCAGTACTATTACCACCTTGGGGAAAGAGGCTAGGCTCTACTGCTTGCTTATTGCTCCACAAATATTCAGAGTCAAATTGGCAGGAAAATAGGTTTCATTCAAAGTCACCTTTGAAGGTGGGAGCTTCCAACTTCACAGGGAATCTGTTTCACCCCTAGAATAGCTTTGCCTTCCTGGGTTAGGAAGACTCGGTTCGTGTTTATTAGCATCCTAAGCCACCCCTGTGTCTCTGTGACTTATCATAGAGTCAGAGGCTATAGCCAGAAACCCAGGTTATAATACATTTGTGCAAACGCCTCACCCTCTTTGTTTCTTTTCTCTGCTCTCTTTAGCAATCCATACCATTGCACATCTGTTCAACGTGGAGTGGTGTGTGAATGCCCGAGTCAACAATTCTGACCCTTATTCAATTGCACTCTCTAAAATTGGGGACAAAGAAGGTGAAAGTTATCTCAACTTTGCTCGAGACAAAATCAAGGTAAGCCTCTCTTTTCCTGATTCAGATGTCCCCTAAGCTGTTAAAACAGGATTTCACTGAGTGAAGAACTCAGCTTGGCTGGAACAATAACAACATGTCAAAATAAAAAGAAGTAAATAAAAAGGGGTAGGGATGTGGCTCAGTGGTTAGGCATCTCTGGGTTCAATTCCTGGTACCAAACAAACAAACAAACAAACCAATAACAAAAAAATGGATGGAGGGCAAATCTGACCTGTCTGGACTAATTTGCAGACCCCCCACCCCAGATTGCTATTCCCTATCCCAAATATTGGTGTTCTACAAAGTTCTTTTGTGAATTAGGGAACACCCTGGCCTAAGTGTTAGTATCAGGCCAGCCACCAGCTGACGATTGACAGTGATCTTTTGTTCTTTTTTACTACCTACATCATCTGAGGGGTGGCCTGTGTCTACTGTTTTGCATTCCTTGGTACACTGAGAGTAGCTCAGCCATTTTCCTGGGCAACCATGAGGGTATCCAGAGGCAAGGACTTCTCCCATTCCGGAAGATGTTGAAGTTTATTAGAGAAGCTCCAAGCCGTGTTCATATGTCCCATGGCTTGGGAAGATGGCTAAATCTCATTACTATGATGAAATTTCAAGCATGTTTCCTTCTGTTCAGAAAAGATCACAAGGGAAGACCCTTCATTTTGCTGAAATTCATAGCCTTGAAGTGACAGGAGAGAAAAACTTCCCTGATCTACTTAGGGACACAATTAAACAGCATCAAACAAATTCTCTTCCTATGATACCTTGAATATCATATGATATCTCAAATAATTTTTCTTTTCATTGTTCAATGTTTGCCCAGAAATAGATAAGGGTCACAAACAAACACACTAATGAGCTGACAGTGTCACACTCTGCCCAGATCTCTTTGGGTCACCCGTACTGTATCTGTGCTTCCTCAGAGTGCTTTCATTTCAATGACCTGTACCTGGGTTTCCTCCTACAAGAACTTCCCTGGGGCTACTAGTAGCATCATGCCCCAAAGTTCAGAGATCCAGAAGGGCCTGGATGGTGACCTCTCCCTGGGCAGCCCTTAGCCAATAACTGATGAGAGCAGACCATGAAAGTCCAGCTTCTTCAGGATCAACTCCAAGGTGTAACTTCCTCCAGAGTTCTCCTGCAGGATCAGATTGAAGCTTTCCCATGTGAAACTTGGTCTGA
>JAJEJO010001421.1:723446-739063 GCA_020662805.1 Glaucomys volans
GTTGCTGAGGCTGGTTTTGAACTTGAGATCCTCCTGCCTCAGCCTCTCAGAGCCGCTGGGATTACAGATGTACACCACTGCGCCCGGCCATAATGAATTCTTGCTCATGGATTCTCATCTCAGGGTCTACTTCTGGGGAACCCAGCCTAAGATGTTAGGCATTCCAAAAATGTATTTACAAAACACTGTGTTCCTTTCCAAATCAAAAGGAGAAAGAGCTTCAGAAACTTCTAGGTCATCTTTTAGTCAATTATTTCCTTTTTTTTATATTCCCTTAAAACTAAGCTGGGTACAGTGGCATCTGTAATCCCAGTGGCTCAGAAGGCTGAGCAGGAGAATCACAAGTTCAAAGCCAGCCTCAGCAACTTAGCAAGGCCCTAAGCAACTTAGTGAGCCCCTATCTCAAAATAAAAAATAAAGAGGCTGGGATGTTGCTCAGTAGTTAAATGTCCCTGGGTTCAATCCCAGGCACCAAAAAACAAACAAAAAACTGTCTAAACTGGGTTTCAAGAGAAACTGGTAAGGGAACAAGGAATAGGACAAGATAAAGAAAAAGCTAGGCAAGGGGATGGTTTCAGACCAAGTTTCACATGGGAAAGCTTCAATCTGATCCTGCAGGAGAACTCTGGAGGAAGTTACACCTTGGAGTTGATCCTGAAAGAAGCTGGACTTTCATGGTCTGCTCTCATCAGTTATTGGCTAAGGGCTGCCCAGGGAGAGGTCACCATCCAGGCCCTTCTGGATCTCTGATTCCTCAACCATTAAAATTTAGAGATATCTACTCTGTCTCTCTCTCTCTCTCTCTCTCTCTCTCTCTCTCTCTCTGTGAAGGGTGATTAGTATTATTCAAAGGGTGGGGGATTAACCACTTATTGTCCTGCATGCTGGACACTTCGCGAATGAGCAGTCTTGCATCTGAGAGCTGATAATAATGTGTGTGTGTGTGTGTGTGTGTGTGTGTGTGTGTGTATTTTACAGAACCCTGCAGGAGGCCTGTATGTGGCTGTGACTCGCTTGGCAGGCATCACTGGAATTGTCATCACACTGTGTCTCATTTTAATTATCACCTCCTCCACCAAAACCATCCGGAGATCTTACTTTGAAGTGTTTTGGTACACGCACCATCTCTTTGTGATCTTCTTCATTGGTCTTGCCATTCACGGAGCTGAGTAAGTTTTCATTCTGAAGCCAAGGACTTTACGCCCTTCAATTTCTATGTGTAGTGCCCTCTTAGACACGGTGACTTCCTTGCTTATGTGTGGTCAGCCTGTCTGCTGAGGGAATGTGTGAGGACAGCCAGCAGAGGTCAGTTCAATAGAAACCAGGTGGCAATGCTTTTAGTTTCTTTTTTTTTTCAGTATTTTTTTAGATGTTGATGGACCTTTATTTTATTCATTTATTCATATGTAGTGCTGAGGATCAAACCCAGTGCCTCACACATGCTAGGCAGGCACTCTACCACTGAGCCACAATCCCAGTCCCACTTTTAGTTTCTTACACACAACTAATTGCTATTTACAGTACAGGTATTTATAGCAAGCTTGAAAAATACACCAAAGTCTGAGCATCTTTGCCAGTGTATAAAACATACTGAGCCAGATGTGGTGGCACATTCCTGTAATCCCAGAGACTCCAGAGGCTGAGGCAGGAAGATTGCAAGTTCAAATCCAGCCTCAGCAACTTAGTGAGGCTTTAAGCAGATTAGCTAGACCCTGTCTCAAAATAAAAAATAAAAAGAGCTGGGAGTGTGGCTCAGTGATTAAGCACCCTTGGGTTCAATCCCTGGTACCGAAACAAAACCAAAAAAAAAAAAGCAACAACAAAAACACACAAACAAAAACATATTGAGAGCACTGGTAAGGTCTATAGCATTGTTTCCTGTGACCCAATCACTAGTGAATTAGACAAGCCCCAAGCTAGAGTGGTTAATGATGAGCTGGTTGAAGGGGTTTGCTCTAGTTCAATGGGTTTTGACTTATGCCAACCATTATTTATTGGTTGCTTGCTGCATATGAGGACCTCTCTCAGGTACTGCAGGTAATATTAGCCAGAAATATCTGTGGGACTTACCTTCTAACATTCTAATATAATAAAGGTTAGCAGTCAACTTCTATTGAACACTTGTTCTCTCTCAGGGTCGATGCTAAGAATTTGACATGAAATGCTTCTTTTAATCCCCCAAATGTATAGTTGCTCTCACTATCCCCATTTCTGGGGAATAGTAATTGTAGATAAGGAACCTAAAGATCAAAATGGTAAAATATGTAGGACAGCAAGAGTTAATAAATGGGATGGCATCGAATGAAAAATCTTCTGTATAGTAGAGGAAACAATTAGGATTGTGAAGAGAGAAACTATAGAAATGGAAGAAAATCTTTGCTAGCTGCTTTTCTCATAGGATTAACATTCAGAATATGCAAAGGACTTAAAACACTTAACACAAAAAAACCTATTTAGTAAATGGGCAAATGAATTAGACACTTCTGAAAAGAAGAAATACAAATGACCAACAAATATATGAAAAAAGGTTCAACATCATTAGCAATTAGGGAAAAGCAAATCAAAACTACACTGAGATTTAATCTCATATCAGTCAGAATGGCAGTCATCAAGAGTACAAATAATCATAAATGCTGGAGAGGATGTGGAGATAAAGGAACACTGTTAGTGAGATTGTAAATTGGTACAACCATTATGGAAATCAGTATGGAGGTTCCTCAAAAGAGTAGGCACAGAACCACCATATGACCCAGGTGTGCACTCTTTGGTATTTATCTAAAAGAACTGAAGTCATCTTACTACAGTGATTCATGCATACCCGTGCTTATAGCAACACAATTCACAATAGCCAAACTATGGAGCCAGCCTAGGTATCCATTGATGGATGAATGGCTAAAGAAAATGTGGTATATATACAGAATGGAGTTTTATTCAGCCATAAAGAAGAATGGAGTAATGTCATTTGCAGGAAAATGGATGGAACTAGAGACCATTATATTAAACAAAATAAGCCAAACTCAAAAGGTCAAGGTCATATGTTTGCCCTCATATGTGGAAGTTAGATAAGAAAAAGGAAAACAAAGGTAGAGGGCATGAAAATCAAAGGGAGAACAGTAGAGGAAAGGGATCAAGGGGTGGGAAGTGGGGAGGGAGGGGAAAGTGCTGGGGAGTGATGTGGTCCAAATTATATTGTTATACTCTGCATGGATGAATGTGTAATAACAAATCCCATCTTTTTTTTTTTTGAGCTCATCAACTCAAGGTTTTTTTAAAATATATTTTTAGTTATAGATGGACACGATAGCTTTATTTATTTATTTATGTGGTGCTGAGAATCGATCCCAGTGCCTCACATGTGCTAGGCAAGTGCTCCACCCTGAGCCACAACCCCAGCCAACTCAAGGTTTTTATTGTTACATGTTCAAAAATTATTTATCAAAGAGTACATTTTCAAAGCCTTTCTAGAAGTTGGGCAGCTGAATCCAATCCCATTGTGATATTTTGAAGTTTTTCCCACAAGTGTTTATTTAGTTGCATTCAAAATAACATTTTAATTACTTGCTAATTTCAACTCACATTTTAAACCTTTAACAATTTTGTATTTTGTACCGTGATTAACATTGTTCATTCACTAGTTGTGGAATAATGTACTAGTTATGTTGTACAGTCTTTCAGAGTTCCTATGAGGTTTCTTAGTGGACTGAGAAGCTTCCATCCATAAATCACACCTAAGAACTTAGCAATCCTGCCTCAGCCGACCTTTGGAGTCACAACAGTCATCAGACCCATCTGATTTTTAACCATAACAGATGGAGAATGCATTGCACAAATGGACCATGGAATTCAGGTGGCATTGAGCCGGAATGGCCATCCAGTGCCAGTCATATAAATACAGTGACTAGGGAGCTGCCTCTTCACTGGGAATTGAAATAACATTGAAGAACCCTCTCCCTAATCATGACTCTGAAGCATTTTCTCATTTGATAATGCTATATTGGCTTGAAGTATGTTATTCATTTCTTTAAGTTATATTATGAAAAGCTCCGCTAAAATGCATATTTCTTAGGGAGAGTTGTCCATAGGTTCTTAGGCCCTCTGGCGTCTTTGGGTTGTCCATAGACTTATCTTGAAACACTTACCTAAAATGACTTGCTCTTTGCTTCTATGCATTTAAATTTATTTTTTTTAAATTTGTTCTACAAGTCCCATCATTTTGTACAACTAAAATGCACCAGTAAAAAAATGTGGAGATAGAAAAAAAAATATGTAGGCCAAGCCGCCTTGGCTGGTAAACGGCCTAGAGTAGTGGTGGCTTCAAGGGGACTGTGATGAATGCTCTCATGGAGATGCAGAGCTTGCTTGGGAATCCTCTTTACTACCAGGCTTCCTTTTCTAGTGTTTCACACCACCTGTACACCAAGGCACACCCAGGGAAGTTCCCTGGTGGGCATAGGGTTCCAGGAAAGTAGGACTGGGGGAAGTAGATACTCAGTCTGCTCAGAGCCAAGTCAGCCTAGCTGTGGTCAAGACTTAAGTGTGAAAAGGGGAAGGGTGGGGAGAAGCACCCTTGAGCAACCTCTACATACATTCTTAACCCACTTCCTCACTCTGATCCCTGATAAACTCTTTCTAAGCACTGAGAAATCCACAGACAAAATAAAATTTTTTTTTTTAATTCTCAACTCTCCTAAAGCAAATGAATTTATTATTTATTTATTTATTTATTTATTTATCCTGATACTGGGGATTGAACCCAGGAGCGCTTAACCACTGGGCCAAGTCCCCAGTTCTTTTTATTCTGTATTTTGAGACAGGGCCTCGCTAAATTGCTTAGACCCTCACTAAATTGCTTAAGACCTCACTGAGAGGCTGGAGCTGGTCTTGAACTTGCAATCCTCCCACCTCAGCCTCCAGAGTTGCTGGGATTACAGGCATGTGCCACCAGTTACATGATTTTTGAACCCACACATAAAGCACTTGGGCTAAGTCTCAGGGCTGCGATGTATGACTGTATGGGTTGTCCACTACGCAAGGGTGTCTGATCAAAGAGAGGAAAGGTAGCTGACTAAATAAACCCTTTGCCCGTAGGACTGCCCTCACAGAAGGGGAGTCTTTTTCTAATATACACAAAGGCACTGTTTCGACTGGTAGCCACCTTGTAGATTTGCAGTTTTTTGGTTTCTTTTTGTTTGTAAATGAAATTAATCTCAAGGTGGAAGCACATATTCTCCCCTTAGGAAAACTCATATTGATGATCCAAGATCTACATGGAAATATTCTTTGTGCCATTGCAATTTTTTTCCTATTGCTCAGGATCACATATTTTGCTGTCATGTGGAGGCACATGCCTTAACCCAGAGACTTGGGAGGCTGAGGCAGAAGGATCACAAGTTCAAGGCCAGCCTCAGCAACTTAGTGAGACCCTAAGCAACTTAGCAAAACCCTGTCTAAAAATAAAAAATAAAAATAAAAAGGGCTGGGGATGTGGCTCAGTAGTAGAGCATGCCTAGGTTCAATCTATAGTGTAAAAAAAAAGAAAAAATCACATATTTTCTTTCTTCTAATCTATTTAGGGGGTGGAGTGAAGATAAGATGCAGTTTTTAAGTGAAAAGTGCAGGATCTATGTTAGGGTACTTAAAATATGCAGAATATGGGGGAGGGACATAGTTCATTGCTTAGCACAGGTGGGACCCTGGATTCAAACCTCAGCCCTGAAAGAAATAAAGAAAAGAAAAAAAAATTCAAAACACAGAACTTAAAAACATAGACAGCTTACTTTTTTGCTATTAAATTGACTGGATGCATGTTTTTCTCCTAGACGGATTGTACGTGGACAGACTGCCAGGAGTTTGAATGACACTAAGCTACAGTTATGTAAAGACAATTACTCCCAGTGGGGAAAAGGAGACTGCCCAGTCCCAGAGTTCGCTGGGAACCCTCCTATGGTATGTGCAATTCATTGTTGCTATTATAGTTTTGTTACTGGCAATCTTCAAACTGTGTTTAAGAAGTGCACAAATGTCATAGAGTTGTCCATTACAAATGTCACAGAACTTTTAGGATGTTGCATCTCCTTTACTCTATTTATTGGCTAGGATTCTTTATTGAAAGAATGTCTTTGCATTGATCTGTTATTGTCCTGATAGAAAACTTGGCAAAGCAGTGTTTTAAAATTGTTGTTTGGTGCCATGCACACAGTGGGGCACACCTGTAATCCCAATGATTTAGAAGGCGGAGGCAGGAGGATCACCAAGTTCAATATCAGCCTCAGTATCTTAGTGAGGCACTAAGCAATATAGCAAGACCCTGTCTCAAAATAAAAAACAAAAAGGGCTGGGAATGTGGCTCAGTGGTAGAGCTTCCCTGGATTTAATCCCTGGTACCAAAAACAAAACAACAAAAAAAGATTATGGGTTCAAAAAATTCCATCTTTTTCTTTTGGATGTGAAGACCATAATAACACCAGTTAGTGATTTTCACAGGAACTCTTAGGGATTCCATCCTGAGCTGAGTTGAATAGCTCAGATAAATCACTTATAAGCAGCTAGGGGCCTCTTCAAGTACCAGGAAATAAGACTTTCTATAAGATTTCAGAACTGGGAAGAAAATTGATGATGTGACACATTGGAATGTCTTTAGGAATCAGGAGGGTCCGTCTATCAGGCCTGAAGGAGACTGGAAAACCAGGTTCACACAAACACCCAAGTGATGGAGCAGGAGTGCGATACTGGTGACTGAGGGCCAAAATACCTCTTTTGCCTCTAAGGTTCTGAAGGGCTCCTTTTTGTGTTTTCTCAAACTCTCTGCTCCATAAAGTGAGAAGCAGGACTTGTCATTTTCATATCTTTCCCCTCATTGACAGACAGTGTATTTTATTGGTTCTTGTGCTAGCCAATTGTTATGGTTCAGATATGAGGTGTCCCCCAAATACTCCTTGTATTAACTCAGGAATGTAGAGGTGGAATGATTAGATGATGAGAGCTATAACCTAACCAGTCCATCCTACTTTGAATGGACTGACTGGGTGGTAATGTAGGTGGGGGAAGGGGATGTGACTGGAGGAGGTTGGTCACTGGGGTGTGTCTGGAATGGTGCCTCTTCCCTGTGGCCCCAACCCCCTTCTCTGTCTCTCTGCTTCCTGGCAACCATGAACTGAGCAGCTTCCCTTTGGTACCCTTCTGCCATGATGTTTTGCAGCAATGGACTTGGCTGACCACATACTAAACCTTTGGAACCATGAGCCCAAATAAACTTTCCCTCTTACGAGTTACTTTTGCCAGGCATTATGGTCACAGTGACAAAAAGCTGACTAAAACACCATTGCTATAAAACAGGACAAAAATCATCATTTTTTGTACAAGGGATTCTGAATAGGATTATTATTTTTTTCTTATACACAGTATGACATAAAGGCATGGGTCCCATCCCATTTTCTCCTTTTGTCCTATTCTCTTGGCATAGGAATACCTTTGCCCTAGACGTAACATGCTATGAAGTCTTATCTTTGAGCATCTCTGTTCATTAATAAAAGCAACCAAGCCGGGCGCGGTGGCGCACGCCTGTAATCCCAGCACTTGGGAGGCTGAGACAGGAGGATCGTGAGTTCAAAGCCAGCCTCAGCAACTTAGTGAGGCCCTAAGCAACTCAGTGAGACCCTGTCTCTAAATAAAATACAAAATAGGGCTGGGGATGTGGCTCAGTGGTGGAGTGCCCCTGGGTTTAATCCCCAGTACCAATAAATAAATAAATAAACAAATAAATAAATAAAATAAAAGCAACCAGGCACATCAGTGAACTGCCCACATGGCTTGCACACATCAGTTGAAAGGATAAAAAGGGAACCCTGTTGCCAGTCCTCTTATGGGCTGGGGAAGGCACATTTCCTCGATGACAGCTAGGGTCAAAGTACTGCTATCTTAGCAGACATCTACTTCAAAGGAGCTTCTGGTTTCCTGAGGAGATTAGAGGTAATGCACAAATCTGGTTCCATTCAGTGGCACCCCATGGTGGCACCCAGGGAATAGATGAATGACTCAAGACTGTTTTAAATGCCTGTCCCATGAAAATGAAGACTAGCAGCAGAACATTCCTGACCTCTGGTGCAACTATTGTCCAACTTTGGCTGGAGATGGGAGCATGCAACTGCTCTCACCTGGAACAAAGTGTCATAAGGAAATAATTTCATGAAAGATCATATGTGAAACTATGGGGAGGGTGCATTCCCTGATTTTTTTCTCCTCAAATCTATTCTGGAAAGTCGTATTTCAAATGATATTGCCTTTTAAGATTTTTTGCTACTTTATTAAACTGGGAATCCAAGTGACCAAGTCTCAGGGTAGATCCACTTGGCCTAAATGTTTTTATGTAGCCAACAATACTATAGAGCAATTCCAATGTACTGAAACACTGCATATTCTGGCCAGAAGAGTATCTAGAGAATTCTAAAAACCTTTGAGTTGGTTCCTATTCGGCAAGTGCATTGCACAGCTCCTAGAATTTACCAGAATGTTGAAGAAACAGCTAAACTCTTGCACGAAATTTGTCATCTTGCAAAAGATTATTCTCTAGCTACATGACTGAGAAACAGCAATTGCAATGTTGCATTAAAAATATTGTGTTGTTGAAATGCTATCTTTTAGAGAAATGTTAATTCTGAAACCAACCTTGCTTTACAGGAGGGTTATTGCAACTGCAGTTGTGACACTGAGAGGGAAAGAGGAAATCTCATTCTTGTGGGTAGTTCCTCCTTGCAAAATTTCATTCTGTAGATACAGCAGTTCTCCAGTGTGGCTAAGGAGAATTTTTTTTTTTTTTTGTATGGGGGATTGAACCTGCAGGCGCTTTACCACTGAACCACATTCTCAGTCCTTTTTATTTTTTATTTTGAGACAGGTCTTCACTAAATTGCTTAAGGCCTCACTAAGTTCCTGAGGCTGGCCTTGAAATTTTGATCCTACTGCCTCAGCTACCTGAGTTGTTGGGATTATAGGCAGATTACAGGCGTGCACTACCATGCCTGTGAGAATATTCATTTTTACAGGTTCAACAGTTTATCAAAACTTCAGATATTTTTCATACATCCTGCATAGGGATTTATTTATCCTATGTCAAATGTAGCCAATCCAGCCGGGCGCAGTGGCACATGCCTGTAATTCCAGTGGCTTGGGAGGCTGAGCCAGAGGATCGAAAATTCAAAGCCAACCTCAGCAACTTAGCGAGGCCCTAAGCAACTCAGTGAGACCCTGTCTCTAAATAAAATACAAAATAGGGCTGGGGATGTGGCTCAGTGGTGGAGTGCCCCTGGGTTCAATCTCTGGTACCAAAAAAAAAAAAAAAAAGTGTAGCCAATCCTACAAAGATTAACCTGAGTTGTAAAAATTTTTTCTCTCTCTGAATCTTTTATTAGCTTTACCCCATAACATATCTCATTTTCATTTTTGCTCTGATTATAGACTTGGAAATGGATAGTGGGTCCCATGTTCCTGTATCTCTGTGAGCGGTTGGTCCGGTTTTGGCGATCTCAACAGAAGGTTGTCATCACCAAGGTATTGGTTGGGTTAAGAATTACTAGTAGTCAGTGTCTAATTATATCATGGACAATTCTACCCAAGTTCTTCATGTCTCTGTGAGCTGTCTTTTGCCCAGTTTCTTCTGATTAAACTTAAAGCAGAGAGGAGAGCTATAGTTTATTTCAGTGTACTTAGCTCATTAATCAAATGGTTGGGCCTTTAACTGGAGACACTAGAAGATGCCACTTTCTATTTGTAAATGAAGCCAAGTGCTTTGTGTACATGAAAATCAATTTCTCTCTCTCTCTCTCTCTTCCTCTCAGGGAAGGGTATAGAGGCATTATGTGGTTAGTTAAAAGGGGAGAAGGTAATGAAGTGAGTCTTAAAATTTTCAGATGCCAAAAGAATTAAGAAACCAAGAGTAGGTCTGACTGAGGCTGAAATAATTTCTTAGGTCATTTTTGCCTCTTCTGTGCTTTATATATAATCATAGAATATCAGAATCAAAGTGCCCGAAGTCTCAAGCAAGTTAGTAATTAAGCTGCACCTTAAATTTGCTTTCCTAACCCCAAGTCTAGAGGAGTTTTCCCCACACTCTTCTATGTTTTCTTGTTGTTTGTTCTATTTAGTTATACATGACAACAGAATACATTTTGATTCATTGTACACATAGATGTAAAAATCCTTAACAAAATTCTGGCAAATCTCATACAAAAGCATATTAAAAGGATAGTGCACCACAATCAAGTGGGTTTCATCCCCGGGATGCAAGGTTGGTTCAATATCCAGAAATCAATAAACATAATTCACCACATCAACAGACTTAAAGTTCAGAATCATATGATTATTTCAATAGATGCAGAAAAAGCATTTGATAAAATACAGCACTCCTTCATGCTCAAAACACTAGAAAAAACAGGAATAGTAGGAACATACCTCAACATTGTAAAGGCTATCTATGCTAAGCCCAAGGCCAACATTATTCTAAATGGAGAAAAACTGAAAGCATTCCCCCTAAAAACTGGAACAAGGCAGAGATGCCCTCTTAATCGCTTCTATTCAACATCGTCCTTGAAACTCTTGCCAGAGTAATCAGACAGACCAAAGAAATTAAAGGGATACGAATAGGAAAAGAAGAACTCACAACAACATGATTCTATATTTAGAGGATCCAAAAAATTCCACCAGAAAATTTCTTTTTTTTTTTTTGCGGTGCTGGGGATTGAACCCAGGGCCCTGTGCTTGCCAGGCAAGCACTCTACCAACTGAACTATATCCCCAGCCCTCCACCAGAAAATTTCTAGAACTAATAAATGAATTCAGCAGAGTAGCAGAATATAAAATCAACACTCATAAATCCAATGCATTTCTATTCATAAGTGATAAATCTTCTATGCTTTTTTTTTCCCCATAGACAAACATTCAACTAACTAAATACAAATGGAAACTCCTTGTTACAGTTTCTGGAAATACTAGGCAAGATCATTCTTATCCAATAAAATTTAGTTCAACTCAATTCAACAAGTATTGACCCAAGGCCTGCTATGGGTCATTTTTGCAAAACTTACAAGTTCCTTTTGTCCTCTACACTAACTTTTTTTCATTTGATGTCTATGAAGGGTCATAGTAATGCTAGTCCTGCTGGCACTGGAAGTCTTTAATATAGGAAGCCAAACAGTTCTCCTTTTATGCTATTTATATTGTGTTATAAGGAAACGCCCATAGATCAGCAAAATAAGCTGCCACAAAATTCCCCTTACTGGACAAGAGATGAGTGAACCACACAAATATGTCTCTTAAACATACTTGTAAGGAAAGCTTATTTTCCTTACAAGAAAATAGATGTTCATTTTCTTCTCAGACCAACAAATATTAAAAAACAAGGTGTTATCTCAAAATAATCCAGTGAGAATGCTGTCCACTAGTACATCTTATTGAGTTAAATCCTATTTGTCAAACATTTCCAAAGCTTGTGATTTAAGTACATCTTATATGATATGGTTGTAAATTTTAATTTCATTTTGAGACAGGGTCTCACTAAGTTGCCCAGGTTGGCCTTGAACCTGTGATCCTCCTGCCTCAGCCTACTGAGTTGCTGTGGTGGGGTTGCACCACACCTGGGCCAACCAACAATTATTAAAAAGAATTTCCCACTCTCCCACAACTCACTACTCATGAAAAGAAAAGCCCAGCAATATCAGTCAACATTAAAAACCTGCTATTTTGTTTCCATTTATTTCATTTTCCTTTGATGGCCCTTGGTTTGTCTTTAGTTCTTCTGGGCATTTTAGGAATCATGAAAGAAACAATATATTACTTTTTTTTAATTCTTATTTTGTTTTTAATTGACATAGTTGTACATATTTAGAAGGTACAATGTAGTGTTTTGATACATTATACTTTATGTAATGATTAAATCAGTGTAATAAGAATATCCTTCACTTCAAGCATTTATCATATCATTGTGGTGAGAACATTCAAAATTCTCTCTTTTAGCTGGACATGGTGGCACATGACTGTAATCCCAGTCACTCAGGAGGCTGAGGCAAGAGGATCTCAAGTTTGAGGCCAGCCTCAGCAACTTGGCAAGGTCCTAAGCAACTTAGTGAGAACCTGTCTCAAAACAAAAAATAAAAAGGTCTGGGAGTGCAGTGATAGAGTGCCCCTGGGTTTAGTCCCTATTAGCACACACAAAAAAATAAAAATAAAAAAGGAAAGATCCTCTCTTTAGCAATTTGAAATAGACATTATTGTTACCTATGGTCCCCTTATTGTACAACAGAACATCAGAACTTATTCTTCCTTGTTTGTTTGTTTTTTGCAGTACTGGGGATAGATCCTAGGGGAGCTCTACCACTGAGCTACATCCCTAGCACTTTTTATTTTATTTTGAGACAGGGTCTTGTTAACTGCTTAAATTGGCCTCAAACTTGCAATCCTTCTGCCTCAGCTTCACAAGTCACTGGAATTACAGGCTTGCACCACTGCACCTGGCCTTATTTCTTCTATCTGTGATTTAGCACCTACTAACCACTCTTTACCCCTCTCTCCCTCCCTCCTACTTACTCCATCCTCTGGTGTCCACCCTTCTACTCTCAACTTGTATGAGATCAACTCTTTTAGATTTTGCATATTCATGAAATCATGTGCTAATTTGGCTTCATGTGTTCAGTTTATTTCACTTAATATAATCTCCTCTAGGTTCATCCATGACAAGATTTTCTCCTTTTTATGGCTGAAAAGGTTTCCATCGTATATATGTACCATGTTTTCTTTATCCATTCATCTGTGATGGACACTTAGGTTGATTCCATATCTTGGCAATTGTAATTAGTGCTGCCATGAACATGGGAGTGTAGATAGATCTTTGATAAAAAGTAGTATATTACTTTCTGCATGACTCTTTATTGTGTTCTATTTTAAAAATAGTTATCCACTTACCAGTTGATGGACATTTAGATTGTTTCCATTTTTGCTATTATGAATTAAGCTGTTAGGAATATTTGGATCTTTGCAAGTAGGGAGAAATGTATTGCATGGAATAGCACTGGTTCCAAGTGTGATTCAGGATGAGTACAGATAGTAGAGTTAACTTGGTTTGGAGGCTGTTGCTATATAACAGCCTTTGAGATCTCCAGAAGGATTCCGTCCAGTTCTCAAGGCCCTCTCTCATCCCTGGGAAGATAGGAAGGCTGAGCAGGAAAATATCACTTTCTTTCCCTATTTTTTGCACCTTCTTTGACTTCTGAGAGAGAAAAACAATCAGAATAAGCTGACGACTTAGGCTGGATTCCCTGGTAAATACTCTGAAACAGAGAATTGCATGCAGAAAGTTGATAGGAATGTGTTCTCAGGAACTGCACCCATAAAGAAAGTGCAAAGGGTGGAATTGGGGAGAGGGAAATGATGACCCTGACCTACAACATACTGGCAACTATGGCCTCAGGTGATTCTATAAGGGGTGCTGGAGTTGAGATGGTCCCTTGAAGTTGTCCCAAATTTGGGAGAAAGGACTAGGTCTTTGTATCCCTTCAGCAGTCCATCATTGTCTATGGGCTACAGCTGAGGGCAATTCCAGTTGACCAATCAGAGAACCTTTCCATGTTAACCCTGAAGTAGAGACCTGGATGGGACATCTTAGCTCACCTTTTATCTACAAGAACCCTGAAAGGGCAAATATTTGGGAAAAGTGCCATTTCCAGAGACACGTTTTATTCCATAGGTGGTCACTCACCCTTTCAAAACCATCGAGCTACAGATGAAGAAGAAGGGATTCAAGATGGAGGTGGGTCAGTACATTTTTGTCAAGTGTCCCAAGGTGTCCAAGCTGGAGTGGCACCCTTTCACACTGACCTCTGCCCCTGAGGAAGACTTCTTTAGCATCCATATCCGCATCGTTGGAGACTGGACAGAGGGACTATTCAATGCTTGTGGCTGTGATAAGCAGGAGTTTCAAGATGCCTGGAAACTACCTAAGTGAGTACAAGGCACATATTAGAAAGCTATAGGAGTTCAGGAAAAATGGCACCCAATAGCTCCTGTCTCCCATATCTCATTATGCTGTCTCTGAGTCTCTGACAAAACACAGAGGTCCTAAGGATATACAGAGCTTCTCTCTGTGTTCCCTATTGAAAGTGTGTGCTGGCGGGCGTGGTGGCGCACGCCTATTATCCAAGCGACTTGGGAAGCTGAGTCAGGAGGATCGCGAGTTCAAAGCCAGCCTCAGCAACTTAGCGAGGCCCTAAGCAACTCAGTGAGACCCTGTCTCTAAATAAAATACAAAATAGGGCTGGGGATGTGGCTCAGTGGCCGAGTGCCCCTGAGTTCAATCCCTGGTTCAAAACAAACAAACAAACAAACAAACAAACAAAAAACAACAAAAAAGAAAGTGTGTGCTATGCTTATGCATATTTTTAATGTCTTTATGTGAAATTTAAAACATTTGGGTCAAATATTAGTAATAAATACTTTCAAATTCCTTTAAGTAAGTAATGGTTAATTCCAAGTTACATTAACTTTTCTAACAAACAGAATTGTAGTGTATCAAAACAATTCTTTGTTTTTTGCTTTTTTTGGTACTGGGGGTTGAACCCTGGGGCACTTAACCACTGAGGTACAACCCCAGACCCCCCTTTTTTTTTTATTTTGAGACAGAATCTTGCTACATAGCCAAAGCTAGCCTCTTGCAATTCTCTTACCTCAGCCTCCTGAGTCGCTGAGATTACAGGCATGAACCACTGTGCCTGGCCACAAATATTCTTAAATTTTAATCAGCACCATTCATTTGAGGGTAAATACCATATATTATTTGCTTTGCATTGTTCTCTCCACATGCCTAACACAGTATCAGGCATCTAGTAGATGCTGCAGAAAAGTTTGTTGAATAACTCAATGATTAGACAAATGAGAAGTGGGAATATTAAATCTATAGGACACTATGATGTAGAAAATATATCAATGTGCCATGTAAGTAGTAATTTTAAGTGTAGTATGGTCTGGCAAGAGACAGAGATGTGTGCATACACATGTGTGTGCGTGTGCAAAGAAGGAAAGGAGGATGGGAAGGTGAAAAAACACCTGTGGTGAGTTGCCACAGGTTTTCAGTTAGCTGAAAATTCCTCTTCTTACTTTCAACCCCAATGTTGACATGAAGTTGTTTACTTGTAAATCATTTCATGGAAGAAAGTGCCCCATAGATCCTTCGCCCCAGTTCAAATCACCATCTTGGGCAGCTCGGGTAGTAATGAGCGCTCCACCTTATTGCGAAAAGCAAGGCATTCCTGTAACGACCTCCCCTTCACTTCCATTCAGGATAGCCGTTGATGGACCCTTTGGTACAGCCAGTGAAGATGTGTTCAGCTACGAGGTGGTGATGTTAGTGGGAGCAGGGATTGGGGTCACGCCCTTCGCATCCATCCTCAAGTCAGTCTGGTACAAATATTGCAATAATGCCACCAATCTGAGGCTCAAAAAGGTAAGTTCTTTTTTTTTTTTTTTGGCTGTGCTGGGGATTGAACCCACCACCTTGTGCATGTGAGGGAAGCAGTTTACCAACTGAGCTATATCCCCAGCCCAGGTTCCTTTGTTTTCTGGAGGGTCTGGAGTAG
>JAJEJO010001421.1:739463-779455 GCA_020662805.1 Glaucomys volans
GTGCATGCTTTTTCCTTCTCCTTCTTCTGCTCCTCCTCCTCCTGCTCCTCCTCCTCCTCCTCCTCCTTCTCTTCCTCCTTCTTCTCTTCCTCCTCCTCCTCCTCCTCCTTCTCTTCCTCCTTCTCTTCCTCCTCCTCCTCCTGCTCCTCCTCGTCCTCCTGGTCATACTCCTCCTCCTGCTCCTCCTGCTCCTCCTCCTCCTCCTCCTCCTCCTCCTCCTCCTCCTCCTCCTCGTCTTCCTCCTTCTGCTGGGGATTGAACACAGAGCCTGTGCATGCTAAGCAAGTGTTCAACCACTGACCTGTACCTCTATCCTCTTGTATATATTCTTTTCTCTCTTTTTTATTTTTTTGTCTTAGAAGAGTTTATTAAAAATCATTCCATTTATTCCCCACATTTGAGGATGAAAGTGGGATTAAGATTAGTTGATTTACATCAGTGCAAACCTTTTTTTTTGGTGCCAAGGATTGAACCCAGGGCACTTCACCAATGAGCCACATCTCCAGCCTTTTTCTTATTTAGAGACAGGGGCTCACTGAGTTGCTTAGGGCCTCCCTAAGTTGCTGAGGCTGACCTTGAATTTATGAGTCTCCTTCCTCAGCCTCCCAATTATTTATTTGTTTTGTTTTGTTTTTGTTTTTTAAGAGCTTTATAGTTATACAGGAGGCAAACCTTTTAAATAAGGTTTTAATAAAAACGATTGTCAACATGGATGTATATCTTCTTTTCTAATATTCTTTTTACAGGCTTACATATTTTGGGGAGGTTGTAAATTTTAACTATGTACAATTTCATATCCTGATTTTTAAAACATAGAAAATGATTTTCAGAGACATCACAGACTTCAAAATGATGATTTTTAATGATTCCTTATATTTCATTGGGAAGATGCAGACTAATTTTTCTACCATCTTGGATTATATATTGAGATTGATTCAATTTTCAGGCCTTCAACACTTTTCTTGCAGGGGGAGGGCAGGAGCCATGAAACTTTTATTTTTTAATGGATATCTCCTCAGGATAAATTCCCAGGGGAGTGTTACATGTAAATTACCCAATGAAGCACATGCTCAATAAACACTGAATCATTCTAGTAACTGTAAAGGTAAATTCTGATGGGTACATCGAGCCTACCTTGACTTTTTTTTAAATTTATGAGTTTTTTTTTTTTTTGTTTTGTTTTGTTTTTTATTCTCCCTTTACCTCTTTTATTTGTGGAGGAGGTATGGGTAGAATTACTTATTTTTTCCTAAGAACTCATGAGTGTCTGGCAGTAGCAGCCACTGCTAGTCGAGATCCCTCATGTCTTTCTGAGGGGAGGTTTAAGGGATGTCAGGGCTTCTGGGAGAGAAGACGCAACCATCCCAAGATGGAAAAGTACATGGACCAGGGACTTGGTCTTTTTTGAACTATGTATTTCTTTTTTTTCTTTTTTTTTGGAGGGGGGTACTGGGGATTGAACTCAGGGGCACTCCACCACTGAGCCACCACCCCAGCCCTATTTTCTATTTTTATTTAGAAACAGGGTCTCACTGAGTTGCTTAGGGCCTCGCTTAGTTGCTGAGGCTGGCTTTGAACTAGCGATCCTCCTGCCTCAGCCTCCCAAGTGCTGGGATTACAGGCGTGTGCCACCACGCCCGGATGAACTATGTATTTCTGAGGCCAAGTTAGTTATTTATTGCCCTGCCAGTGTGAAGTCCAGAGCAGACTGATGTGAATTAGCCTGTGAAATGTCCAGAGCCTTCTGAAAACCCATGTTGCTAGGCATTCTGAGCACGAGCAAAAAAGTTAAAGGAACAGTAGCAATGCACAGTTACCGCTGCTAGAGCCCATGCCCATACAAATCTGCTCTGTGGTCCATCTCTCTTTCAGATCTACTTCTACTGGCTGTGCCGGGACACACATGCCTTTGAGTGGTTTGCAGACCTGCTGCAGCTGCTGGAGACCCAGATGCAGGAGAGGAACAATGCTGATTTCCTCAGCTATAACATCTACCTTACTGGTTGGGATGAGTCTCAGGTGAGGATGAAGATCTAGGTCTCAAGTCCTTCCTTTAGTGTCCAGGGCTTGCCCACTTTCCCTTGATTATTGGTGTGTCTCGTCTACTATTTTTTTCCAAGAAAGGTCAATGGATTCAAGTGATCTAGCGCATTCACTCTCACTCAGCATTGCCACATGGTAGACTCTTGGGACTAGATTCAAAGCTAAGGAGTCCAAGAGGGAATAAAGGCCATGAGTTTGACATTATTAGAGCAAGGTTCCCATCAGGGAGTCTAAAACCAGATGGACAAAATTTGCCAGGGGATTATGGGAAAAAAACATTTGTGTGTGTTCCTTTAATTCATGTGTTTGTGCATATTTTATAATATACTTAATACTTAATATGTTTATAGTTATTAAATATATACAGTCAGCCCTCCTTATGCTTGGATTCTGCATCTGTGGATTCAACCAACCAACCACTAATAATTAAGATTTGGAAAAAACTTTCATCTGTTTTGAACATACACAGGGTTTTTTTTGTTTTGTTTTGTTTTTTAGTCGTTGTTCCCTAAACAACACAGTGAAGCAGTAGGTGCATAGCATTTAAATTGTCTTAGGTAATATTAGTTACCTAGAGATCATTTAAAGTATATGGGAGGATGTGAGTAGATTTTGTTTTTCTTCTAGCACTGGGGATTGAACCCAGGAACCCAGGAACCCTCTACCACTGAGCTACATCCCCAACCCTTTTTATTTACTTTTGAGACAGGGTCTCACTAAGTTGCCCAATACTAGCCTTGAACTTGCATCCTCCTGCCTCAGCCTCCTGATTCACTAATTTGTATGCAAATACTACACCATTTTACATAAAGGATTTGAGCACCACAGATTTGGGTATTCAAGGGGGAGGGGTTTAGAACCAATCCCCCCGCAGACAGGGAGGGAGAACGGAACTACATGCCAGCTATTGTCCTTAAAGTTGACACAGATTGTCTAATTTTATGCTCTCAATAACCCTATGAGAGAGCTACTATTATTGTCATCCACATTTTACTGATGAAGAAGCAAAGCCCAGAATAGATTTGGTCATTTGCCTAAAGGCACCCAACAAGTAAGCAGCACAGTCAGAATGTTCCAGAGCCTGCACTCTGAGTGACCTCCAGTAGTTTATGATTATTATTAGTAAATAAATCACTCTATATCTAAAGAAGGTAAGACATATGTGTGTAGTGTGTGTGTGTGTGTGTGAGTATGTATTTCAAATGACAGTGTGCTTTCAAAACTGTTTAGAGGGCACTATAATAAAATAAGCCAGTTGTTTTTAATTGGGGGTGATTTTGCCCCTCTCCCTTCCCCCACGTAAACATCTTCCAATTGACAAGCTCCCTGAACAGTACTGGAAGCCTCCTATAAGGTTCTTAATCCCATTCAGGAGGGAGGAGCCCTCTTGACCCAATCACCTCTTAGAGTTCACACCTCTTATTGCTATCACATTTGGAAACACCTGAAATTTTGGAGGAGGCACATTTGAAGCACAGTAGCTGGCTATAGCTAGACATTGGCTCCTCAACCCTGGACATCTGTCACTTGAATTCTGTCACTGTCAAGATTGACATTTCATTTGGGTTTTTTTTTTTTTTTTTTTTTTGGTACTGGGGATTGAACCCAGGGGCGCTTAACCACTGAGCCACATCCCCAGCCCTTTTTATTTTTATTTTGAGACAGGGTCTCACTAAGTTGCTTAGGGCCTCACTAGGTTGCTGAGGCTGGCCTCAAGCATGTGATCCTCCTGCCTCAGCCTCCCAAGCCACTGGGATTATAGGTGAGCACCACCATGTCCAGCTCATTTGCGTTTTTAAATTATTGTCTATCATAGATTCTCCAAGTCTTAGGAGAATCTTGTAGCAAATCTAGATCCAGGGGCACATGACCATGAGAACTGCTGCTTCAGAAAAAGCAGTTTCAAGATACCACTTCTGCAATTTAAAAACAAAACCGTAAAACCCCTTTGACAAAAATGAAACGCAGGGGAAAAATCTGTAATTGCTTTAGAGTTTTGCTATTTTATTTGATTCATTTATTTTGGTATCAGGAATTGAACCCAGGGGTACTTCACAACTGAGCCACATCCCTAGCCTTTTTTGGAATTTTTAAATTTTGGGGACAGGATCTTGCTAAGTTACCTAGTTCCTTGCTAAACTGCTGACACTGGCTTTGAACTTGTGATCCTCCTGCCTCAGCCTCCCGAGTAGCTGGGATCACAGGCATGTGCCACAGTGCCTGGCTATAACAGTTTTACTATTTTAAAAAGCCAGACATAGTTTTATAAATGGGAAACTTATCTGCATTGAAAAAATCATTATTTTGTGTTGGGAAACTGGTCCCATAGCATTATGAAAAGAGTGGCCATCTTTTCTTTTTAAATTTTTTTTTTTTTTTTTTTTTTGGAACTGGGGATTGAACTCAGGGGCACTCGGCTACTGAGCCACATCCCCAGCCCTATTTTGTATTTTATTGAGACAGGGTCTCACTGAGTTGCTTAGGGCCTCGCAAAGTTGAACTCGTGATCTTCTTGCCTCAGCCTCCAAAACCGCTGGGATTACAGGAGTGCGCCACCACACCGGGTTTAAATTTTTTTGTACCATTTTACTATTCATTTATTTTTGCAGTACTGGGGATTGAACCCAGGGGTGCACTACCAATGAGCTGCATCATCAGCCCTTTTTCATTTTTCAATTTTGAGATGGGATCTCACTAAGTTTTCCAGACTGGCCTTGAACTTGTGATCTTCCTGCTTCAGTTTCTGGAGTAGACGGGATTACCGGTGTGAGCCACTATATCTGGCTGACTATCTTTCTTAATCCCCTCCATCTCCATCATCCATCTCTTGCCTAGTGGATTTAAAATCTGATTTATTTTAAAAATACATTTAACTTGCCACTTTTATGAAAAATACCGTTTGTTCAAGGTGAGGCCCTCTAGAATGGTAGCAGGAAAAGAACATGTGTGTCCACACATGTACAGTTTCAGATTTGATGTCCCTTTAAATTATGAAAATAGGACTACATTTTAGTCTGTGATATGTCAGTTCTTAGTGATTCTTCCAAACATGTGGAGTACATTAGGGTGAGGAGAGAAGCTCAAACAGAGGAGAGAGAAAAACAGTGAACCGGGTAGGGTAGCATATGCCTGTAATCCCAGCAACTCAGGAGGCTGAGGCAGGAGGATTGAAAGTTTGAGGCCAGCCTCAGTATCCCTGGGTTCAATTCCTGGTACACACACACAGAAAAAAAAGAGAGAGAGAGAGAGAGAGAGAGAGAGAGAGACAGAGACAGAGAGAAAGACAGTGAGACAGTGAGACAGTACCCACACTTCAGTGCCTGGCTCGCATGCTGTGACTTTAAACTTCCCCTTAGCCTCCTATTCTACTTTCCTTCTTTGTTCTCATGAGGATGCTGTGCCTCTTCATGGCACTCACCACAGCCTATTTTACCAATTATATTACTTATATTTATATTTCAAGGTCTCCCCTTCTGGAGAGGAAATTGCTAGAGAGAGGTCCAGTTTGTTTATCATTGTTTTTCTTCTAGTCTCCAGCATGGCGACTGGTGTATGCAGCTCTACCTGTGTGTGTGTCTCACAGCATGCTTCTGTTTCCTGAATCCATGTCTTTTGCTGCAGGCCAATCACTTTGCTGTGCACCATGACGAGGAGAAAGACGTGATCACAGGTCTGAAGCAAAAGACTTTGTATGGACGGCCCAACTGGGATAATGAGTTCAAGACAATCGCGAGTCAGCATCCTAAGTAAGGAATCCCCCACCAGGGTGTGCATTTCCTTCCTTCCTTCCCTCCCTCCCTCCCTCCCTCCCTCCCTCCCTTCCTTCCTTCTCCATTGGTACTGGAGATTGTACCTGGGGGTGCTTTACAACTGAGCTACATCCCCATTTCTTTTTTATTTTGAGAGAGAGTCCTGCTAAATTGCTGAGGCCGGCCTCAAACTTGTGTTCCTCCTGCCTCAGCCTCCCCAATAGCTGGGAATACAGGCTTGTGCCACCATGCCCAGCTAATTAGGGTGTTCTTGAGGCTTTTCATCTACTTATAGCAGCAGCTCTCCAGCATGGCTCTCCAGCTCTCCACACGTCTATATTCTAGAAACTAAGATACCCATGTTACTATATGGGGTTGAATTTATGTCCAGCTGAAGATTCCTAATATCTGTGTCTTTAGGTGGGAAACTTTAAATCTCACAGCAAACTTACCTGGGGATTATGGAAAATGAAGAATCTCAGGTTCCTGCCTCAAACTTCTCAATTGCCTATCCCAAGCAGGGCCATGTTTTGTTTTGTTTTGTTTTGTTACCTAAATCTCACTAGTGTATCCACTTCCTTTAAATATTCAATATAATTTATACTTATAATTAAGGAGACACCACTCTCCTCACTTTCAGTTATAGCTGCTGCTGCTCCTCCTCCTCCTGCTTCATTTTCTAGTACTGGGATTGAACTAGGCACCCTCTACCACTGTGCTACATCCTCAGCCCTTTTAATTTTTTGAGAAGGGTCTCCCTAAGTTGTTCACAGTCTCGCTAAGTTTCTGAGGCTGGCCTCTAACTTGGAATCCTCCTGCCTTAGCCTCCCAAGTTGCTGGGATTACAGGCACATGCTACCGTGCCCTCTTCAGTTATAGCTTCTAAATCTAAAATTATAAGTTGATAGCTAGCTGTCCAAGGTTCTTTCTGCCCTCATTAAAGCTTTATCCATCATGAGACCTTGAGATCTCTTACCTTGCTTGAACACATGAAAAACTCCAGAACTTGCCATAAATATATACGTTCCACCATTGCTTCTTACACTTTAATGAGCAAAAAAATCAACTGGTTATATTTTTTAAATGCAGGTTCTGATTTACTTGTTCCAGGGTGGGACTCAAGAATCTGCATTCTTAAAAAGCCAATGATGGAGCTGGGCCCAGTGGCACATACCTGTAATCCAGTGGCTCTGGAGGCCTAGACAGGAGGATCACAATTTCAAAGTCAGTTTCAGCAATTTAGTGAGGCCCTAAGCCATTTAGTGAGACCCCGTCTCTAAATAAAATATAAAAAGGGCTGGGGATGTGGCTCAGTGGTTAAGTGCCTCTGGTACAAAAAAAAAAAAAAAAAAAATCAAAGCCAATGCCAGGCTATTGATCTGGAACCACCACTTAAAGAGCAATACCTTAAACTCTTGGAGGGCACCACACCAAGCTGTTGTCAGAGTTGGGGTACCTAAAGAGCGTTTGCTATTGATTTCAAGGTGCCAGAAAGGGTTTGGGGGTACAGAACCCTGAAAGGAAGTAGCTCACAGACTCATAAATTAACCACCATTTTCTCTGTGGTAGAAGTTTCCAAAACCCTTCTTGCAATTCATTCTCTAGGGAAGTCGACTGCTATTTGAATGATCCAGCTGTCCCCACAATCAGGGCTGAGCCTGGGACCTACAGAGTAATCTGAACTCTTGCCATTTGTAGAAAAGACAAAGGAACAGAGAAGACTCTGTCCTGGGGTCTCAAATCAATAGCAAATCCCCCACCTCCACTGTAGTGGGAGCCATCTTATTCCAAAGTCTGAAACTGTGTCTTTTCTTTTTTTTTTTTTTTCCCCCTGAAAGTACCAGAATAGGTGTCTTCCTCTGTGGCCCTGAAGCCTTGGCTGAAACCCTCAACAAACAGAGCATCTCCAACTCTGAGTCTGGCCCTCGGGGAGTGCATTTCATTTTCAACAAGGAAAACTTCTAACTCGTCTCTTCCATGAGGAAACAAATATAGGTTATGCTGTATCAAATGCCCAAAGAATGTTGGTTGGATGTAAGTTCCCTCTTATTAAAGAAACAAAAAAAAAAAAAAAGAAAAGAAAAAAAGAAAGAAAGAAAGAAAGAAAAGAAAAGGAGGAAAAGAAACTATAATGTAATGGATTCCATGAAAGGAGTGTCAATGATTGTGAGTCATAAGTTACATTTTTATGGCGCTTTATGGTTTTCAGAGCATTTTTACAAACATTATTTCATCATTATTTCATTTCTTTCCCTCCATAATATCAGAGGAAGGTGGGGCAGGGATTCCAGACTCATTTTTAGGCTAAAACGATGGGGCTTTGAAAGGGTTCAGTAGGTTCCTTAGGATTATGGACGACAGGAGCCAGCTAGAATTTGGCAACAGCATGTTTCTGCATCCATCTGCAGAGTCCAGATCTAGGCCATCTGATCCCAGGTTGGGTCATCTTCCCACAACACCAGGCTGCATCAAAAATCAGTTTTTATACTCCCCCAAAGAAGTGGCAAATCGATCCTTTTCCTTTTGTGTCATCTTTTTAAAAAATCGTTATTGCCATATTGAAGAGTTCCCAGTTAGTTAGGGGATAATTTATGCTGAGAGTGATTTAACACTTCCTAGTGACAGTTTTGACATCTTGACATCCAGCTTTCCAACACAGCAGCCTAATTGGGTCAGAGATTCTTCCTACAAATGAATATTGCAGCTATTGGAGTTAATAAAGTATTTAGCATTTACCATGGTGCTTGTCAGAAAGTGGATACTCAAGAAGAGGTTTTTGTTTTGCTTGTTTGTTTTTTTTGTTTTTTGTGGTGCTGGGGATTGAACCCAGGGCCTTGTGCTCAACAGGCAAGCACTCTACCAACTGAGCTATATCCCCAGCTCAAGAAGAGTTTGTGGAATGAATGAACGAATGAAAAGACATTTAGAGCCATATAATGTCAGAGTAGAACTAATTTAAGGACTTACGCAGAATTACCTATGGAAGTTACTTCTGTTACTCTCATGGAGTCAAGGATGCTGATTCTTCTGAGGGTAGAGAAC
Organism: Glaucomys volans; assembly: GCA_020662805.1. Taxonomy (NCBI): domain Eukaryota; kingdom Metazoa; phylum Chordata; class Mammalia; order Rodentia; family Sciuridae; genus Glaucomys; species Glaucomys volans. Next base: position 748,298 of record JAJEJO010001421.1, read on the forward strand.
AGGCTGAGGATACTACCCAGGAGGGTGGCCTGGAGACTTCCTTATGCTTTTATTTGAAGCAAGGAATGAGAAATGGAGGCAAAGAACTGACCTCTTGCCTTAACTCAAGCTGGCTCCTCTAGTACCGGTTGCTATCGTATGAAAGAAGGGCACACTGATTTACTGCTAGAAATTGTCTCCTCCAGTCAAACTTTGTGAATTTTGAACTTGGAATTTGTGACAAATATGTATTTGATAATGTGCATCCAGCTTAAATACAGCCTGCGCCTTGTTTTACTTATACACACACACCAGTGGGTCTTATGTGTGTGGCTAATGGTTTATTTTAATTTCTCCTCCTCCTCCTCCTCCTCCTCCTCCTCCTCTTCTTCTTCTTCTTCTTCTTCTTCTTCTTCTTCTTCTTCTCCTCCTTCCCCTCCTCATCCCTCCTTCTCCTCCACTTCTTCCTCTTCCTCTCCTTCTCCTTCTCCTTCTTCTCCTTCTTCTTCCTGAAATGTACATGCTAGAAACTAAAATCCCCAGTTAACTGTGTAAACATTGAATTCACACCCAATAGACTGTCCTGGATAGCCATGAATTCAAGAAACAGGATCCAAATCACCCGACCCTTTTTAAAGAACTGCTCCTATTTCTGGGAACTAAAAACTGCTTTATTTGCCCCACTCCCTGGGGCTGCAGATATTTAGAACTACTTAGCTTTGGTAATGAGGAAGAGAGAGAAGAAAGCAGGGGGAGGGGAAGAAGAATTCCTTAAGGGTGAGGAAGAGAACAGGAAAATGAGAGAGAAAAAAACCCCCCAAAACAGACAAAAAATCCAAAAGGGGCAGTTGATCTCACATTAGTCACTTCTTATCCCAGATTTCTTTTCTTTCCTTTCTTTTTGGTACTGGGGATTAAACTCAGGGGTGCTCTATCACTGAGCTACATTCCCAGTCCTTTTTTACTTTGAGACAGGGTTTTGCTAAGTTGCTGAAGGTGGCCTCAAACTTGAGATATTCCTTCCTTAGTCTCCCAAGTCACTGGGATTACAGGCCTGCACCACCGAGACCAGCTACCCCAGATTTCTTAATTTTGTATGTAATGAATATGATTGAAGAAGGCATACAGAGATTCATCTTATGTTGATTATATATGATGCCGAATCTTTTAAATTCTGGTCACAAATTTTGATGCCAAGTGGTCATATTCAGGAGACTGGGATGAACTAAGTAAGAAAGTTGTTCTTTTGATCCCCCAGGGTTTCAGGGCACTGAGGGTCAGTTGTGACAAATAAGGCCCTCCTGGATGTGTGAATGTTACCTCCAAGAAATGTACAGAGGGGTTTCCCCTTGGAGAAAGTTAGATCCAGTCTAGGTATTAGTTCATTCATTCAGCACATATGTATTGTGCTACTGCTATGGGCTCTGGGACCCTGTGCACAGAACTTTACACCAAAGTGTGAGAAGGAAGGGGAGCCTCAGTTTTAAGGACATTGCTCTTATTGGTCTTTAGGACACTGCTCATATTGGTCCTTTCTAACCTAGATGTCATAGGTCAAACCAGCTCCATTTATTGCTCTGAGAATATTTCTCTGGGATTTTCTACCTTTGACACCAACACAGTTAGCAATATAGACTTGCCCTGCGTTATTTTGGTTGTGAGATGAAAAATGAATGTAAAAGTGCTTGCCATTATAAGAAATTTCTTCTCTATTTTTCTCCCAAGCCCCAGCCATCAGCTATCAGCTTGCCAGCACAGCTTTATTTAGTGTTTAGTATTTAGCATTAAGTAATAGATCCTGAGAGAAGGATGAAGCATTGCTTTTAATCTCAAGGTTATGAAGGCTTTTCTTAGTTCTCCTGCTTTTGCAATATTGTGTTTATGAAATTTGAATACTTGCAGGCATTGCGCGTGAATGGATTTATTTGAAGAGAGGAGCTGGGAGATAGTTCCTAGGACAAACTATTAAAACTGTTGCTAACCATTAAAAATAATGAGTTCTTTCTGTGTCTATGTTATTGATCTTGGTACTAAAGGGTGAATGCAGCTAGTAGGGATTTTCTCTGCCTGGGAAGGGTTGAGATTCTCTGTGTTTCAGTAGATGACATACCACACATTGCATAGTGTTATGGATTAGGAAGGGAAAACTGAGGACTAAGTTTTGTGTCAATGTCCCAATGATCCCCATAGCACTGGTATGAGGGAGTGCCACTTCCCATCGTGGATAGAATTTTGAAGACATAGGAGCCCCAGTATGACCTCTTTTTTCGATTTCCACTGATCTTTCTTGTTCTAATTTCACAATTGAATGTCATCAAGTTCAATTGTGGACATATAACTCATGGTTCTGTTCTAAATGACTCAACCACTTATGATCCTCACTACCTAGGAAATGTATAGGCCTGTGGGTATACATTCCAGTGGGAGTCAGTGGGCATTGCTATGAATGGAAAGGACAGTACCGAAAACAAATAGCAATAATAGAAATAGCAAACGTTTAGTGAACTCCTCCCACTATGCTAGACATTTTACATACACTTCACTTAATCCCCAAGCAACGCCGCCAGGTAGTCATTTGATCACAATTTTGTTGATAAGATAACTGAGTCTGGGTGGAGATCAAAGACAAGCAAAGGGGCTGGGACTGTGGCTCAGTGGCAGAGCACTTGTCTAGCATGTGTGAGGCACTGGGTTTGATCCTCAGCACCACATATAAATAAATAAATAAATAAATAAATAAATAAATAAATAAAATAAAGGTCCACTGACAATTAAAATTTTTTTTAAAAAAGATAAACAAAGATCTCATGATTAGTGGATCACTGTGTCAGTATTTAATCCCTACTTTTCTAGCAGCAACATCCATGTTCTTTATATGCCACTAGCAGATTAGACAAGGTGTAAGTAACCAAGAATATTCTCAAAGTACAAATTATGCACTGGATAACAATGGTGGCACTGACCAAATGTCTCGTGTCTTAGTTTAGAAACACTGAATAACCTGATTGATGCTAATTTTGACTCTTCAGATAAAGTATGATCTATCAAGAAATATAATTATTTTGCTTGGAGAAAAGAAGGTTCTAGTGACTCACTTTGAGTTTACTTGCTATATTTATTTTATTTGTAAACTATTTCTGTCTTTCAGGGAATGGTCAGTTATTGTTCAGTGGTGTGTGTGAGCACATGCGCGCGAGGGGTGGGGTGGGGTGGGGGGAGGAACAGAATAAATAAAATTGCATCCGGAAGAAGTCAAATCATAAGAGGACAGAATTTCTCAACTATAAATGGTGTTAGGCAAAACACAAATTGCTGACAGAGGATAGGAAATCTGACTACTAGAGATTTCTAAAATGAGGGGAAATAATCCACCAGATGGCCTGAGATTCTTTTAAAACTGTACCTTTTATTATCTTGTCATGGTGGTTGGGGAATGAAATAGTCTAACCAATTGGATATTCCAGTTAATAATTATTGCTACTAGGTTAGCAATTTTATGAATTTCGAAGTATAAGAAAAAAACTGAATCCCCCAATACACCATTTTGTAGATAAAAGGAAGTACAAGGAAAGGTAGCACATGAGCAGAGGTCACTCTGGGTTTTTCTGGATCTTACTCTGAAAACGAACAACATGGAGACTGTGCTTATCTGTCTTTTGGAAAAAGCCCAAAATATTATATTCAGAAACTTCATCCTTCTGAGGAGACCACTATGAAGATAGAAAACTTGATTTATAAAAAAAAAAATCAAGCACAAAAGTTCTTCAAAAATCTTAAAATTACCTTAGAATATAGTAAGTAATCACCAAGTTTACCATTATGTTAGATCACTTGATTGCTAAATGTTGCTTCCTCTTTTCAGTTATGTAATTTCCAGTTAAGTAACAATAAAATCACTAACCCACCCATGTTTATGGAAAAAGCTAAACATTGCTCTTTGGGGTCAGAGGGAGACAAGTCAGGGCATGAGGAATGAATCACATTTGTCCTTCCTAACAGATATTAGAGCAAATCTCAGATACCCTTGTGGTGGCTGAGAAGAAAAAAATCGAGCTGTCTGAAGATCACTCAGTGGTAGTGCATGTATTTGTATTGACTGAAAACCACTAGGACATTTTATTGACATGGCAGTTAATCCAGATCTAGCTATTAGAGGTCTGCAGAGCTATCTGATCATCCTGTTTTCCAGTTGGGAGCTCTGCCTCATCCATGGCTAAACCATCACACTCAGACATCTGTGTTGTCAATTACCTGCTGCGTTCATTACCTGGAGTTCCATTCTGCTGGGGTCAATGTGCCTGTTGCTTCACTGAGTTCAAAGTTAACAGCATGTTGGACCATGTCCAATTCACAAAGAAGTAAGCAGTAAGATGGCCTTTAAGAAAATGAATTTTTGCATCTTTTCTTTGGAGAAAATAATCAACAAATTTTATTTACCACTTGGCACATGTAAAAATACATTTTGAGAAAAAGTAACTCAGTTGCCTACTTCCCCTGTGGCCCTCTGAGACAAAGAAACTGAAGATGCCTACTTAAATTTTGGTCTCAGGTTTGTTAAATGGTCTACTTGGAATGAGATGTTCTGACTTTAAATTCCTTGAATACACGGTGGCTAAGTATATTGGATTGAAAACTCAGGTGCATACAAGGGCCAGAGCTGAGATTGAAGCCAAAGCCTCATGCATGCTCTGCAAGCACTGTACCACTGAGTAACACTCCCAGTCCTTAACCATGGAGTTTTAAATTTGAAGTATTCCAATATTTTTTCATTTTTATTTTCAGACAGAGTCTCACTGAGTTGCTTAGGGTCTTGCTAAGTTGTTGAAGCTGTCCTTGAACTTGTGATCCTCCTACCTCAGCCTCCTGAGTTGCTGTGATTATTAGGCATGCCCAATTTTGAAAACTTGGACAAAATAAACATAATAAGAGCTCTGTCCAGATGAGCAAAAACTTGAAGATCTCTTCTATATTAACAGGAGAATGGATAAATAAATTGTGCTGTATTCTGCAAGCGAATGATATGCCCTGGTTAAAAAGTAAATGAGCTCTTGCCAGGCCTGGTGGTGCTCGCCTATAATCCCAGCAGCTCGAGAAGCTGAGGCAGGAGGATCACAAGTTCAAATCCAGCCTCAGCAACTTAGGGAAGCCCTAAGCAACTTAGTAAGGCCCCAAGCAACTTAGTGAGACCCTGTCTCAAAATAAAAAATAAAAAGGGCTGGGGATGTGGCTCAGTGATTAAGCACCCCTGGGTTCAATCCCCAGTACAAAACAAAACAAAACAACAATTCTGACATATATATCAATATCAATATGGATAAATACAAAAATTAAGTGAATAAAGCAAGTTGTAGAAGGATTAAAAATACATTTCGAGAAATCTTTTTCTTTAAGATATTATATGATAGAGCTCTGTGAAGAGCTGAGATGCTCAGTTCCAAGCAGCAATCCAGGTGGAGGAAACCACTCTACAGAAAGTTGATTTCCTCTCACAAACTTGCGTGCCCCGCAACCCTCCGCCCCCCACCCCCCCCCCCCCCCACCCCCCAGGCACCAGCACAGGGTGTGGTGGAGAGGAGCCTTTTGCGTGCAGCACTGAGTGATTTGCTCCCGACTACGCAGGCGATAGTTCTGTTGTCTGTCCTCTAGGTGGCGCTCTAAGAAACTGGGAAGTGGGGCGGAATATAGACGACTGGTTTTGAGGTCATCTCTAACACTTGGGGGAGGGGGGAACCCTTTCCCAATCCAGCAAGTGTCAGAATAGCCTACTGATGACCGGGAGACGGTGAGGCAGGTGGCATCTGTAGGCATAGCTGCAGCCAGAAGGGATATCATCTGCCTCATTAGGGTAAGTTCAAGTTGATCACTCCCTGTTTCTTGCAAAACTTCCTTCACTTTGCTTTCGGATTCTTCATGTACTCTTCCAGTTTTCTTTTTATTTCACTGCCTGTCTTGCAGTTTTTTCCATTCCAGTAAGTGGAAACTCCATTTACTTAGGCCAAAACCTTAATATATCCTTGACTTCCATATACCACATGAAAATCATTATCTAATCTTATCAACCCTACTTTCAAAACACTGTCAGAAATCTAACCACTTCTCCCAGTAGCCAGGTTACCATATCACTACTCTGCTCAAAACCATTGGTGCTGCATCATCTCACAGAGATTGTCCTAGATGACCAGGTCCTGTATTACCTAGCTGATTCTATTTCCCATCACTGTCTCCCCTTTCTGAGTTTCAGTAATCCTGGCCACCATGCTGTCCCTCAAAAGTACTGATACTGGTCCCATCACAAGATCTTTACATTTATGTTCTCCCTGACTGGAACCCTCTTTTCCCATATATCTGTGTGGCTTGCTCCCTCACCTCCTTCAGGTTACAGCTGAAACAGTATCTTTATTGGAACCATCCACTCTGACAATCCCATCTAACATAGCAGCCCTGTCACCATCCTGTCCTTGAGTCCCTCCCTGTCCTTCTCCCCAGTGTTTTTCTTATTTCTGTATAGCACCCATCACTATTGTTATACTCCCCAAAAAGATTCTCAAGTGCCATCAGGAGAGAGAGAGTTAGCCCCACCCTAATCCCTTCCCGCCCCCTATAAATGCTGTTGACAAAAGAACTAACACATGATTCCCCAGCTCACCACTTTTAGGTGTAAGGGTGGTCGTCGCTGGCCAGCTAAAATAAAGGCTTCTTTTGGCTTTACGTGAATGGCTTGGATGATCTTATTTTCTTTGGGTACAACACTATCTGAGCCGGGCGCGGTGGCGCATGCCTGTAATCCAAGCGACTTGGGAGGCTGAGGCAGGAGGATCGTGAGTTCAAAGCCAGCCTCAGCAACTTAGCGAGGCCCTTAGCAACTCAGTGAGACCCTGTCTCTAAATAAAATACAAAATAGGGGATGTGGCTCAGTGGCCGAGTGTCCCTGAGTTCAATCCCTGGTTCAAAAAAAAAAAAAAAAAAAAAAAACACTATCTGGACATATTTGTCTATTGTCTGTCGCTCCACTAGAATGTAAGCTTGATGAGGGAACAGTTTTGTTCATTTATTTCCCCAGAGCTTGGAACAGCTGACTCAGTAATGACTCAGTCATTTTATTTACTGATATTTACTGTCTGACTCAGTAAATATCATTGCATCAATTACTGACCTAACCCTATGTTGCATGTGGAAAAAGACCAGGGAAGGAGAATGGGTCTTGGAAGTTTGGGCAGCAGAAACCTTGGAAAGGTCACTGAGGAACACACTGAGACCCAGCTGAGAGGTCTAAAAAAAAAACAAAAAAACAAACCAGGAAGCATTAGCATTCTGGTGTTTTCTCTTGCATAAGAGTCTCTACAAACTAGAAACTGCTGCTGGTTCTTATATTCATGGTCCTGGGAAATGTGGTTTCATTGTGATGAGTTTAAGGTTTGACATATTTTGACCACATTAACGAAGGGATAGGTTTTATAGGAAAAGCTGAAGATCTATGAGCATTCGTCTTGGGTAAGGGGCCCAAAAGGGCAAAGAGCCAGCATTTTGAATCTCACAGAGCACAAACTTCAGCTTCTTCGGTGCACAATCAATGGCACCATTCTGACCCCTGGTGGTGGCACAGCGAAACTGCATGAGGAGACAAATACCTTGAAGATGAGAAAACAAAACCACAAGTTCAAAGTAGTATCTTTCAAAGTCTGTTCCAACTGTTATCATTGGGGTGTCTAGTTGGGGTCCAGGTCCTTGGTGTCCTGAACAAATAATTGAGCAAGACACACCCAAGTAACAGGCAAAGTACAGATTTATTGAAAATGAAGGTGAGGGTAGCACTCCGTAAAGTGGAATAAAGTGGGCCAAGTGAGAGAGGCTCAAGGCCCGGATGTCAGGAAATAGTCTCATAAGCTGAGCTGTGAGGTGTGTTCTTCCCTATACAGACCTGAATGAAGACCTTACCCCATTTGCTCCCATTGGTTATTTTATGATCTCTGATTGGAATAGTGTCCAATTTTGCCCCCCATTCGTTACTTGAGAAAATCTAATTAGAATATTGTCCACTTTACCCCATTGGTCAATTTAAAATACTGGCCCTGTGGCAGGAGTTGTCATGGTGATAAGTGCTTGGTGGCAGGACTTATAATAAACTGGGACATGACTCATCTCCTTGTCTTGTCCTCTAGTGACATCTTTCTTATACCCTGCCTCCGCCATCTTGGTATTCCTGAACTCCTGCCTAACAGACCCATCATAGTGCATTCAATGTGTGTGTGTATTTTCTTGGGATAAAGATCTACCAAGGGGGCTGGGGATATAGCTCATCTGGTAGAGTGCTTGCCTAGCAAGCAAAAGGCCCTGGGTTCAATCCCCAGCACAAGGCCCTGGGTTCAATCCCCAGCACAAGGCCCTGGGTTCAATCCCCAGCACCGCAAGATCTCCCAAGGTTTCTCTTCCATGAAATCTGACCATGCTTCCTTAATCTTCTGAGATGATTATCAAATGGGACCTGCTGAACGGAAGTCACCCTGGCAGGTATGTGTGGCTGTAAAACAACCTTTTGTCCAAGTCCCAGGCAACCTCTTCTCATAGCCCTCGACCAAGTGTGTTTGTAGAAAGGACTTCTTTTGTGTCTGAGAGGGTGGTTATAGGCAACCAGGAAGTCCCTTCCAACTCTAGGATTCCACCAGTTTATGAGGGGTCTTTTCCAGTCCACTCCCTTCCACTCTATGAGCCTTGGCATCCCTAACTTCCCCCCTCCAGACTTTCACTTGCTGGAGACATCTACATCCTCCTTGGATTCTTCTCTGTGCACTCGTTTCTGCCTAACAACACCTATTTTTACTCCTGAATTTGTGACTAGAAACCTTACCCTTCAACTGTGTCCTGGTCACAGTTTGTTAGGTAGTAGTTAGTAATGAGCAGTGGAATGTGAACCAATAACAGCAGGGTCACAGGATTTCTTTGAATTGCCTTTAATGAATAATCAAATAACTTGTAGAACAACAACAGGTGTACTAACCTTGAGAATAAACAGGTAGAAACAAGGAAACCCAATTAAGCAATACTTCCAGAAAGATCAATGGGGCCCTACTGGCAGGGTCTACTGAGTCACTGAAGGATTTATGGTCTTAGGTTTCTCAATGTGTTTTGGAAGAAAAATTTAGTAGCTCAGGCACACTAAGGCAAAGTTTGTCTAGTCCCTGACCCCAAAATGCACCTTAACATAGGATTGACTTGTAGGTGAAATCTCTCTGGATAGGTTGGTTACCATGACAGTTCCAGAGAAGACCAACTAGGGTCAAAGATGAAGCCTGGGCATTTTCTTTTTCTTTTCTTTTCTTTTCTTTTCTTTTCTTTTCTTTTCTTTTCTTTTCTTTTCTTTTCTTTCTCTTCCTTCCTTCTCTTCCTTCCTTCCTTCCTTTCCTTTCTTTTCTTTTCTTTTCTTTTTTCTTTCTTCTTTCTTTTCTTCTTTTCTTCCTTCCTCCTTTCTTTCTTTCTTTCTACCAGGGATTGAACTCAAGGACACTCAACCACTGAGCCACATCCCCAGTCTTATTTTATATTTTATTTAGAGATAGGGTCTCACTGAGTTGCTTACTGCCTCACCTTTGCTGAGGCTGGCTTTGAACTCATGATCCTCCTGTCTCAGCCTCCTGAGCTGCTGCGATTACAGGAGTGTGCCACCACACCTGGCAGCCAGGGCATTTTCAATTTAGCTGGTACTACAGGTCTCCCCACTGTCGTTGGCCCCTGGACTTCACTTGGGAAACACAGGCCAAAGTTGCAGCATAACAGAAGAGGATTCTCAAGTCCTGCTCTTGACCCTGCCCTGAATCCTGGAAAGAAGAGAGTCAGGAAATTTGCTAAGGCCATACGCAGAGTTTGGCTTTCTTATAAGATATGTCCTGTACACTAATGTGGAGAATATGTCCCAATGTTGCAAAGGATTCTGGCCTAAGGTGCTGATTACTTTTGTTCTGAGTCTGGATTTCAGGACCAGGGCCAGTCTGGGCCAAACTTATTGTTTGAATCTGCTTCCTTGTTTGGTGCAAGTCTTAAACACGGGATTTTTCAATTTGCCCTATAACATATACCATCAGGAAACACATACCAAAGAAGCTCCTGGACAGATGCAAAGGGTTAATTTAGTATCAAGTATCTGTAATATGAAAGATATACTGATTTAGATAAGTTGTAACAGATATCTAAATATCTGATAGGTTTTCAGTTTGGAATTTTTTACTCCACAGCATTCAAGTTAAAAATGGTTAGTAATTAAGTACAGTTTAGAAAGGTGAAATGGTTACTTCAAAAAAACATAACCGGCCGGGTGCAATGGCCAACACCTGCAATCAGGCAGGAGGATGCAAGTTCAAAGCCAGCCTCAGCAACTTAGTGAGGCCCTAAGCAACTCAGTGAGACCCAATCTCAAAATAAAAAATTAAATTAAAAAAAAGGCTGGGGATGTGGCTCAGTGGTTAAGAGCCCCTGGGTTCAACTCCCACAAAACAAAACAAAACAAAACCCCACCACCACCACCACCACCAACAACAACAACAATAACAACAAAAACCAAAAACCAAACAGACAAACAAAAAATCACACATAACCAATTGGAGGAAGAGCCAGGGCTAAAATACAGCCCTTCTTACACTTTGCCAAGTGTTACTGCAGGCAGCAGAGAGGCAAAGCCAAGGCTGTCGATGAAGCTGATCCTAGAGAACACTGCTTCCTGTGACTTTAGAAACTTCAACAAACTTTTTTTTTTTTTTGGTACTGGGGATTGAACCCAGGGGCACTCCACCACTGAGCCACATCCCCAGCCCTGTTTTGTATTTTATTTAGAGACAGGTTCTCACTGAGTTGCTTAGGGCCTCGCTAAGTTGCTGAGGCTGGCTTTGAACTCGAGATCCTCCTGCCTCAGCCTCCCAAGTGCTGGAATTACAGGCGTGCGCCACCGCGCCCGGCTTCAACAAACTTTGACTCAACATATGAGAAACCAAACCCTGTGATATCCTTATTTTGCTCTGTTGGAAGTTCTATGCTGCACACACATGGTAACACACATACATGTACACACAGACACACATGAATACACATAATTATAAAAAGAATGGAAAATAAAATATCACAGAAATGCCCAAAAAGGCAGGACTGGTGTGCGTGAATTTTGTGCTGGGGAGCTGGGGGCTATGCTAGGATTCACAGTGAATTCCTTTTATTTTTTGCAGTGCTGGGGATTGAACCCAGGGCCTTGTGCTTGCGAGGCAGGCACTCTACCAACTGAGCTACATTCCCAGCCAGTGAATTCCATTTTAGAATGATGGCTCACACATGATTTCTGCAGCTATATATGTATGTGTATTTATTATGTTTGTACATGAGAGAGCAACTTGCTGTTTGAAGCATTTTGTTTTCTTCTTTTAAGTTACAGAAGAAAATGGGTTAATATATAAAAGGTATATATCCTATCACCCAAAAATTCCATTTCTAAAGTGTTTTAGAGAAGCATTGGGTACATGGGCACCAGAAGGTTTGTGAAAAGGTTTTCATGGCAGCATTATTTGTGAGAGAAGAACAAGGAAAGCTACCTAAATGTTCTTCCCCAGGAAAATGAATAAACTATGGCCTATCTGTACCATAGAATACAAGAGAGCAGTGAACTCAACAAGATAACTCTGTCTATAGTAACATGAAAAAAATTCCCAAGGAATATTGGTGCATAAAAGGAGCATCTGTAGAATCATGTTATATATAAGAATAAAAATAAATTTATATGCTTATATAAATGCAAAACAAGGGCCTAGAATCGTGCATATCAAAATGATAGCAGTTTTTGACATTCGACGTTTTTTGGTACTGGGGATTGAACCCAGGGTCACTCCACCACTGAGCCACATCCCCAGCCCTATTTTGTATTTTTATTTAGAGACAGGGTCTCACTGAGTTGCTTAGGGCCTCGCTAAGTTGCTGAGGCTGGCTTTGAACTCGTGATCCTCCTGCCTCAGCCTCCCAAGTGCCCTCACCCGGCAAAAATGATAGCAGTTTTTACCTCTTGGGAGTGTATGGAGAGGTGGAAGACAAAGAGAAGACAAGATGGGAAGACAGGGATGGATCAGACTTTTATTATATTGTAATGCTTTACATGAAAAAGTGTATTCAGGTGTTGTGTAATTTGTTTAAAAGTTAATATATAATTGCTTAATTATTTCAAATCATATAATACATAAAAAGTAAATGGGATATTTTTGTTTTCTCTTTCATAATTTATCCCTACTTTTGGTGGATATTTTAGTCGTTTTCATTTTTAAATTTATTACAAACAACATTGCAAAGAAAATTCTTATTTGCTTTTATCCTTTTTCCACTCATGTGATTATTTCTGTGGTATAGATCCAAAGAACTATGACAGATGCTGCCAAATTGCCTTCCAAAAGAGGTAGTCATGATTCACAGAACATTATTTCTGTGCTAACTCTCTGGTCTAGGTTATCATGGCTGCAACAACAGCAGCCGCACCCAGACATATTGACTTGGCCTGAAGCCCAGACCATAGCTGATTTCATCTCCTACGATTTGCCTATTGGCCATTGGTGGAACTTGTACATCTCACCAGATTAGCCCATCAATAGAGGGGGTTCAGAGCGGGAGGGAGGTGATGGAAGAAGCCTATATCTGCAGAAACTGAGAAACTGATGAGGACAAACTGAAGGCCCTTGGACTATATGGAACCCACAGACATGTTTTGGTTTTGTTTGTTTGTTTTTGTCTGCATAATGCTGGGTATGCAGTGTTTTTAAAAATTGGAATCAGTGCTAAGTGTTAAGGGAGAAGGGCTAAATCTCCACTCATGATGTTTTCTTTCATGTAGTTCTCCATATACAGGATAATCAATTCATATAATATTCTTGGTATTTCTTTATTCTCTGAGGCCTACCCTTCCTGGGAGGTGGAGTGGCTTCCTCTTCCCTTCCTCTTTGTAGCTGGCTCCCCAGAGATAGCATGTTCCTACCTTCAACTTAAATTCTAATTCTGGAGTTTACAATGAGAAGAAAGACCAGTTGCCTTTAGGAAAGTCTCACTCTGGAACAGAGAGGTAATATTTGATATTAATCTATTTTTCTCTTTATGTTTTAATTGATTCAGAACCAAAGTAGGAAACAAGTATACTATTTATTAGGCCTCCCTAAGCCTAAATATCAGTGCTTAAAAATATTGAGATTCCAAAATGGAGAGATTTTTTTCACGCCATAATCAATATTTATTTTATTTTTTATTTTTGGGAACCGGGGATTGAACTCAGGGACACTTGGCCACTGAGCCACATCCCCAGCCCTATTTTGTATTTTATTTAGAGACAAGGTCTCACTGAGTTGCTTAGGGCCTTGCTAAGTTGCTGAGGCTGGCTTTGAACTCGAGATCTTCCTGCCTCAGCCTCCCGAGTGGCTGGGATTACAGGCGTGAGCCACCGCATAATCAATATTTATGATCTTTTTCTTTTTTTTTTTTAAACTGGAAGATTGGCCAACCCTGAGTCTTTGTTTCTAACTAGTTGTGATAATGGCTGGAGTTGAGATGTAGCTTCCCTTTTGGAAGGGGCACATGTTACCCAACTCATCACTGCCCTAGCTATTCCCTATTGTTTTTCTGATACTTCCATTGAAAGTTTACTGAAATTCAGCACCATGTGGTGAGAGAGTTGTGATACACTGAGTAACATCCTCTTCCCCAAAGACATTTGCATTCTAATTCTTGAAACCTGTGAATATGTTCATCTCAAAAGGAATTTTGCATAAGTGATTAAAGACTTTGGGGTGGAATAAAACCCTGAGTATGGCCAATGTAATCACAAGATTCCTAATAAGGAAAAATGGAGACCAGAAACTCAGAGTCACATAAGGAATCAGAGGTCAGAGAAGAGAGAAAGTTGAAGATGCTACGAAGCTGGCTTCGAAGATACAGGAATGAATGACCCACCAAGGAATGTAAGTAATGAGAAAAGGCAGGAAAAAGAATTCTTAGAGCTTCCAGAAGGAATGCGGCTTGCTACATCTTGATTTTAGTCCACTAAACTATTTTGGACTTCAGATCTCCAGAACTATAAATGAATAAACTTGTGTGCTTTTGGTCACCAATTTAAACAGCAAAGGAAACTAATCCAAAAGCAAAGGAGAAAATCAAACATTCTTATACCCATATCTCTAAGAAGGAAAACTAGATCAAGATGGCTATAGATTTCAATAATGTGAGAAAGCATTTATTTGTGGAAGGGTGGTGGACATTGTTGTTTACCCAGCACCCAATATTCATCTCACCTTTCATTAAATTACCCTGATTTTTGTTGAAATGTTCGACCCTCTCATATGTCTGATGTACTTTCAGGAAAACCCTTCCCTGATCTAACTGTAATTCTGTCCTTGCTAGGATGAATCATTCAGGAGCTCAAATTTAAGAGAGTCAATGTATAGAATTTTCCAGATAATGAAATTGACATTACTGGGCATATGATCTAATTTTGACCAAAGTATCAAATACCCTAACATGAACAGGGGGAACTTTGAAGGAATTTTTCCATATGGTCTAATCTTTTAAGGATCATAGAGTGGGGTTGATTGCCCATGTTTTGCTTCATACATGGAACATGCACACAATACCTGTGGTGCTGCACATGTCTGTACAAAGTCCAGCTTTATCTGATATCCTTAGAAATGATTTTGGGAAGAGACATTCTTCATGAAGCAATTAGGGGCCATTTCTAGCTAAGCCTAGATTGTTGCTATGTTGTACATATCCAAGGATGACGTAGACATGAATGGGACCATAGAGAGAACTAAGGTGTTTGCAACTGGACAAGGTGACCTAGAATCTTCTGGATCATTGAGGTTAATGCATATTGATGATGGCCATCTAAATCTTCTAAGGAATGAATGTTTAGGAACCTTGCATAGAAATTTTCATAAGTGTGCAAACTTAACTTTACAAAATTACTTGACACTGGACCTATAATCCTCTTTAGTTAAAAGTATAGCTCCACCTTCTTAAACGAATTAACCTTGAATGTCTTTGAGCACATGGGGTAAAAATTTCAATTCATCTCTCAAACTTTGGCTTTGATATGTGCCATAAGAATGATCTAATTCCACTGGGCTAGGTGGTGCTCGCCTATATAATCCCAGCAGCTCAGGAGGCTGAGCCAGGAGGATCACAAGTTCAAAGCCAGCCTCAGCAACTTAGCAAGGCCTAAGCAATTTAACACCCTGTCTCAAAATAAAATATATAAAAAAGTGTTGGGGATGTGGCTCAGTGGTTAAGCACCCTTGGGTTCAATCCCCAGTAAAATACCTAATTCCTTTACCATAAGCCATAGATTTTTCTTGCACTTTTAAATAACTGTTATCAAGAATAGAAAATTATTTTTACTCAAACTTTGAAAATATAATACTAAACATCCTAAGATTATTTTAGAAATATGATGATAATGGAGGTGGTAAAAATATATTCGGTGACTCATAATTAGGTTACACCCAACTTGAAAAGAGCAGAAAAGTACTTTTTACTACAGAAAGTGTAATGAGATGTTGCCATCATTTAGGCAGTATACTGGTACTTTACAAATGTAAAATTATAGCTTTACAAAAATCCCAGTTAGTACTTACATTTGAATACCCTAATTTTACATGCTTAAAGTCCTTAATTAAAACAACAACAACAAAACACCAACAACTCAATTGCAAGTTGACAAATAGGACAAAATTCTTGGCCAAAAATAATCATTAAAAGCTAATCAATAGTTACAGAATAAATTTTACAATAACTTCTTAAAATAGCAAAGGCATAAAATAGAAGCTCTTAATGATGTCATAATGGTGAATATTGGATTTGGACTGCCGTTTTTAATTTTTTAAATTTCTCATATATATTATATATATATATGGCAATGGATCTTTTTTATTTGATTTTTATGTGATGCTGAGGATCAAACCCAGGGCCTCACACATGCCACACAAGCTCTCTACCACTGAGCCACAACCCAGCCCCCTGAGTTGCCATTTTAATGGCATAATATATTTATGTGGCCCCTTATTCATTTTTCTTCCCCATTTCTCCTGTTTAGAATTTCTTGGAGTTAGCATAATGTTATTTCTTTAACTATTGAATAATCAATCAGAAGCAAAAGAATAGCACAGGAAGATAATCTTTATTACACTTTAACTAGAAATAGAGCAGATAGCAAGATCACGAGGTATAATTTGATTTTTTTTTTTGAAACCAGGCTTCAACAACAATAATCAAAAAGAATCCTTAAGTGCACAGATATTTTGGTCACTGTTATAATCTTCGGGGCACAAAAGCCAGCAGCATAATTAACACAAAGGTAATGACTGAGAAAAATTTTTGATTGCCAAAAACACAGGTCACTGCATTAAACTCTATCCTTGTACTTTTCTGTGGTGCTGGGGATGGAACCCAGGTTCTCGCACATGCTAGGTAAGTGCTCTACCACTGAGCTGTACTCCTACCCCATCCTTATATTTTCTTAAACTTCTTATAAAACATTGAACAGTTATTCAGCAAAATATCAACCATGCGCAGAGCATTCCTTGAAGAATACTGCCTTGGTATTCCTAGAAGAATACCACCTTAATGCTAAACTTTTCTTTTCCCTAAAAAGTCACTGAATCATGACTCCAGTCTCTACATGTATTAGTGTTAGTGGTAATATGCAAAACTGATGTTGTTTTCAAGGTTAAATAGCAGATTGACTTTGCATTTGGTGGCCAGCTGTGTACCCTAATTCTTTCATTTTAACTACACTTCATAAGCCCTGAGATATTAGATAACCTGCTAATGATTGTATACTTTTAATTTTACTTTACTCTGCTCAATTTGTTTCCCACATAAGTATTTAAAACTATTTACAGATGTTTGTAACTAAAGCAATGATAAAATTTACTACTTGTATAGTTAAGACTACTAATAAGGCCTTTAACTAAGAGTTGCATATTCTAAGCATTTTTAACTTGCTAGGAGCAACTCTTAAAAATGACATCTATAATTCGGTCACCAATAAGTGCTTTGCATTTTGCTTACTTCTACATGGGTAACCAGACTTGGTTTTCTCCCCTCTTTTAAAACAACTCTTTTTTTTCATCCCCAAACAAATGCTACTTTTCCCACTGAACAGCTGCCAAAAAGAACTTAGCATGTGAACAGCACATTGGTAAGTGTAATGCCTAGTGGAGAAATACACTCCTAACAGGCATGCAGTAAATGCCTGTTCCACATGGAATGAGTAGATTGTAAGGCAGCTGAGTCATATGCTGTTCCTAACTTTGCTTAATTAGGAAATTCAGGTTATCAGATTGAATTCAACCTTTAGTGTAAATCCAGGAAATTGAAATAAAAAAAATGGATTCACCAGTTCTCAGAAAAAGTAGACAGGTAAATCATAATTGCTACTATAATATTAGTTGATAGGAAAAAAAGAGCAAAATTACCTTCCATTAAATATTATGTACAACTAAGCAAGGGGAAGAAATAAAAAACTAAGAGGTGTTAGCTAATTCATTTCTTCTCTACATTCATCCTTGCAGCTATTTTGCTCAAATATTTATCCCTGTTAATTACTCTAGCTGAAAGATACATAATAATGTTAGTGAAAAGCTGGTGTAAGTATAAGATTATATTTTGATGTCATGCCGTATTTCTGCATTTACTTTTTGCTAACATTCAATTTTTCCTATTTCAATTATGCTGTATGGAGTATGAGATAATCTGCCAACTTAAAATGAGACTGCTTGCTTATAATACTCAGTTTTTGTTGATAGCTTGGAAGCATACTGCACACTTGTCACCTAGCACATGAATAAGTAACTATCACTCTTGTTTAGAAAGGATATGCTGACAACTTCTTAAGTGAATGGCTTTAGCCCAACATTTTTAGTTGGTTACAGGACAATTGCAATGGCAAAAACATTGACAATGCAGTTCATGGTTCGGTTTTCCCATCTCACGGTACATGTTCCTGAAAACACACAAGAAAATGATTTTGATATATCAGTAAAATGTCCAAATTACCAGGGGGTAGGAGAACACACACGCACGCACGCACGCATGCACGCACGTGCGCGCGCACACACACACACACACACACATTGTTCATAGACTTTAATATCATTTATTCCCCTCAACCTGTTATATCTTCATATTTCATACTGGTCTGAAGTTATATTTGTGACTAGGCACAAAGCCATTCTGTTGATGAGGTCTTTTCAGGATTTAATTAGAGCTACATAAGCATTTTATAAAAAGTACCCTGTTTGACTTTGCTGGTGCTTTGATTCTATATGAATCAGTTTAAGACCTCTTACCATCAGATGTAGTATCCCAAAAACATGAGCTGGCCGTGTGAAAGCCATATGCACTCCTCTGGACCACTGCACAGGTCACTGCAAATGAAGTCACAAAATGAGGACACTTATAAAGGGACAGAACCAAGATTGAAGTGTTTGACTTCAAAGCTCTAAAATCTTAAAAAAATAAAAATAAAAATAACAGAAAATGATGCAGCCAGTGGACTGGGAAAAAAAATGTCTCTCATCCTGATCTACTCTCATGATTTGAACCCCACTGGATCCAGTCAGTTTGTGGGCCATTGCTATAACCATTAGCCACTATATGATAGAGAAATTCTGAGTCAAGGTATGTGCTTTGTATCATGGACAGAATTTGGACACAGAAATGTAGGAAGTAGGGTGCAGTGGCACACGCCTGTAATCCCAGCAGTTCAGGAGGCTGAGGCAGGAGGATTGTGAGTTCAAAGCCAGCCTCAGCAGTTTAGCAAGGCCCTAAGCAACTCAGTGAAATCCTGTCTTTAAATAAAAATATTTAAAAAGGGCTGGGAATGTGGCTTAGTGGTTAAGCACCCCTGGGTTCAATCCCCAGTATCCCCCCAACAAAAAAAACCAGGAAATATTTCACTTTACAGTCCTACATAGAGGAATGGGATTACTGGAAGGAAGACAGTTGGACTCCGGGGGCCTCAGTGGAAAGAGAAATGATGCAAATATTAAGGGGAGCTACTCAGAGTGTGTGTAAGAGAAATATGTAAAAAAATATATATATTTCGTGGCAGTGGGGTGTTACTGGGGATTGAACTCAGGAACACTTTGCTAAATCCCCAGCTCTTTTTAGTTTTTATTTTGAGACAGGGTCTTGCTAACTTGCTTAGGGCCTCAGTGAGTTGCTAAGGCTGGCCTCAAACTTGTGATCCTCCTACCTCTGCTTCCTGAGCCACTGGGATTACAGGCATTCATCACCATGCCTGCCTAGGTATTATGATATATTATCCTTAAAGGAATAAGTCAGAATTCCTTCATACTGTATTAGTATCTATCCACCCTTAGTGCCTACCACTCATATACATTCTCAAAATTCATAGAAATTTCCAAGGACAAAGGTGTGTGAACTAGTGAGGAAGGACATTGATACTTACCAATGTATTTATAAGCCTTTCCCAGCTTAACCAAATGTGTGAGGGATTGCTCCACTATGCTTGCAGTCCACTCGTTGATGTTGTTCTGATTATAGTCCTCACCTCCTAGGACTCCATCCACACACTAGAAGGGCAGAGAACAGCTAAATAAGGCCAAACCAACACATTTTACACAAATTGCAACAATTTATTCAAAGCATAAAATACACTTATGACCCAATAAGGCATCTTAGAAAATATGCAGCTGTAAATATTTATTAGGCACTGTCTTTAATTGCTTAAGGGTTTTGAAAACATTTCCACAGCATTATCTCACTCCATGATATACTATGGGTCATATTAAAGATAAATATGCCAAGGCTCTGTGGTAAAGAATTTAATCTCACAGAAACGCTAATAAAAGTAATCTAATATCTATAACATAAGAAAGACCAAGCATAGGTGATAAGTTATGTCATAAAAGGATTACAGGGTAAAGAGGGAATTAAAAGAAGGTGATATTAATTGGTTGAAGAGTGGCTTTGAAACAGCTGGGACTTAACTAGGACCCAGATGCTAGAAACAAAGGATGGGACTAATTTAAAAACATAATTCTCATGTATAATAATTATATTCTCATTCACACTATGTAATTGCTTAGCTATAAAGCAACTAGTACACCTGCCAATGACAATAAATAAAGGTGCTGTAGATAGAGAAAGTCCAATAATTTCCCATAGTGCTTACTTGCATCCACTTCTGACACCTGATAAAGAGCACTGGCTTCAGTATCGCAATGCTCAGTTTTGAGGCCAGCTCTGTACCTATCCATTTTGTGACTTTTAGCAAGTGACTTATCTTCAAATCCCTATTTTCCTAATCCTTGCAGGAGAAATAACAGCAGCATCTTATCAGGTTGCTGAGAGGATGAAATGAGATCATGAACATTAAGTGCTCAAACACAGTGCCTGGCACAGAGTACGCACATAAATAACAATTACTATGATTATTATCATTATTGCTGCCATTGTTTTTGTTTTTGTTTCCTGGTACTGGGGATTGAACCCAGGAGTGCTTAACCACTGAACCATATCCCCAGCTCTATTTTGTATTTTATTTAGAGACAGGGTCTCACTGAGTTGCTTAGGGCCTCGCTAAGTTGCTGAGGCTGGCTTTGAACTCATGATCCTCCTGACTCAGCCTCCCAAGTGCTGGGATTACAGGCCCAGCTCCACTGCCATTGCTTTATATTCAAGTAATAAAGGAGTCTGGAACATTAAGCACTCACTCATTCACTTTTAGAATCTAACTTAACACATGCACATGTGCTTTCATTTACAACTGCTAATTAATACAGAATGCTAATTAACATAGAATCTTTTCTCTTTTTTTAAACTTTCTTTTTCTTTTTTTTTTTTTTTTTTTGGTACTGGGGATTGAACCCAGGGCACTCCACCACTGAGCCTCATCCCCAGCCCTATTTTGTATTTTTATTAAGAGACAGGGCCTCACTGAATTGCTTAGGGCCTCACTAAGGTGCTGAGGCTGGCTTTGAACTTGCAATTCTCCTGCCTCAGCCTCCCAAGTGCTGGGATTACAGGTGTGCGCCACCGCACCCAGTCTTAACATAGAATCTTAAACTGATTATACAGTTTAATGAATAATATGAAATCTTTGGAGGATTGTGAGTTCAAAGTCAGCTTCAGCTACTTAGTGAGACCTGTCTCAAAATAAAACTAAGGGCTGTGGATGGGGCTCAGTGGTTAAGCACCCTGGATTCAATCCCCAGTATCAAAAAAAACCAAAACAACGACAACAAAAAACTCATTACTAATAATAAGATGGAAAAAAGAAATTAAATAATTTAAAGGTGCTGATAAAAGGAATGTGGCCCCATTATTCTCCTATAAAGTTTGAGCACATGACAATAGAAGGGACAATAGCTTAAGGATCAGCAGACGGGGGTTTTAATTCTCGTTTTACCATGACCAAAGCTGATGATCTTTGGGCAAACCTTTTCTTCTTTTAAGATGGCCTTTCCTTAATGGGAAAGTAAGTACACTCATTTTTCTTTTGGGTCATCTCATAGAACCACTCCAATTTCCGCTCTAAACAACAGAAAACACCATATGGATGTGGGATCTACTGTTAATAGCCCTGCTAATTACTATTAACTAATATTTAGTCTAATTAATTACCAGGAGGCCCACCAGACAACGAGGCCCTTAAACAGACCTGCATTCCCACGGTCAATCTCTGGCACATAGCAGGTACTCAATAAATGTTTGTTGTTGTGTGTTATGGGCTGATTTGAAAATTAAGCCAAGCTGGCCCCATTTTGTTCAGACATCTCACCCCATGTAAAATCGGCTCCCCTTTCCTCATGAACCCTCTCACATAGAAGTTGACACCTCTACCCTCACCCACTTGTACCCTGACCACAAAGTCTTTGAACTATGGAGATAATACAAGCTTGCCTTCTCAAGTATATACAAAAGGTGCAATTTCTGAGAATGTTCTTTCCACTTTATGAAATATAACTTGTGGTTCTAACTGCCACCCCCTCTCTCCCTTTCTTTGTGGTTTTCCAGCTTTTAAATGACAGTTGACCCCCATGCAGGTGTTGGAGACTGCAGAGCTGTTTGCCTTCTGCTTCCCTGGTCCTGGTCAGAATAAATCCTTTGTCTTTTACTTCAAAAGGATCAGGAGTTTTTATCTGGGATATTGGGATATGCTTAACAGTTGAACCAATATTGGCTTTGATATACTCTCTGGACGTTCTAAATCAAATATACTTTAGACTAAGTTTCAACTTAATTTCATTTGTAACTCACTTTTTCTTTGAGGATTTTTTTGGGGGGGATTCCATTCTAACAAGAAATCAAAGCCAGCCTCAGCAACTTAGCGAGGCCCTAAGCAACTCAGTGAGACCCTGTCTCTAAATAAAATACAAAATAGGGCTGGGATTGTGGCTCAGTGGTCGAGTGCCCCTGGGTTCAATCCCCAGTACCAAAAAAAAAAAAAGAAAGAAAGAAAGAAAAAGGAACCTGTAGATTTCTTCTGACATTTCTTCAGTCTCATCTTTCATATAAAAAAAATTCAAGTGAAGCTTGCTTTTGACTCTAAAAATGCTTTGTTACATTACTTATATTGCTTAAGTTCTTCTTTCAAGTATTTAAGTAAAATTCATGCTCTAAAATGCATCCAGTGTTGGGCTGGAGTTGTGGCTCAGTAGTTGAGTGCTTGCCTAGCATACGTGAAGCACTGAGTTCGATCCCAGCACCACATAAAAAAACTAAATAAACAAAATTAAGGTATTGAGTCCATCTACAACTAAAAAATATTTTTAAAATAAAACAAAATGCATCCAGTGGCCTCTAGTATCACCTAGCCAGCGCCAAATATGTATATCTTAGTTTAAGCAGCATGGTTCTCTTGATTCAATAGAATATTAAAGTAACACATACACAAAGAGTGCCCTCCCCACCCTTTCCTTTCCAATCTCTGTTCCAGTTCTCCAGAGGAAAACATCTTCAGTGTATAACTGTGTTTATTTCTTCTAAAAGTTACTTATGTTATTTCCAAGTAACATTTGTATCACTCTTTGCAGGGGAGATACTGGGGATTAACCCAGGGCCACTGTACCACTGAATTACCATCTTTATTTATTTGACAGGGTCTCACTAAATTGCTGAGGTTGGCCTCAAACTTGTGACCCTTCTGACTTAGCCCCCCCCCCCAAGTCACTGGGATTACAGGAATATACCATGTCTTCATTTATGAATTACTGACAATATTCATAAGAAATCCTGCCATGGTAGGTGAAAATTTAGTTCCCCCAGACCATGTGACATTTTCCTCCCATGCCCTTCTCCCAAGATAGTGAATTTACTATTATAATTCAATATATTTACACTGTTAGGAATAAGTTTCTTTTCTACTCCTGACAGTTCCTTGCACACAGAGGAATTTTTTTTTTTTTTTTTTTTGTGGTGCTGGGGATTGAACCCAGGGCCTTGTGCTTGCCAGGTAAGCACTCTACCAAATGAGCTATATCCCCAGCCCACCACAGAGGATTTTTTTTTTCTTAACATTCTTGGCCTTTTATCCACCAGTTATCCTTTGGTGGGGGGGGATGGAGTGAGTTACCTGCTTGGTGGGGGATGACCATTGTTCTACCATTCTCCATTGGGAAAGCCAATCTTCCAAACATGTTGGACTCAGGGTTTTGCTTCTCTTTCCTGTCCACCCAGACCAATGAAAGGCATCAGCCTGTAAGTGTTTCTAAGACCAACTCAAACTTTGTCTTGGATGTCTCTACCAAGGTCTGAACTGAGTAAGAGTTAGTAAACAAGCTACATCATCCACCTGTTTTTATCCATAATAAAGGGGTTGTGTTCTCTTCTAATGACTCTTTTGTCTTTTTATCTGGTTCAGAGCTTAAGTAAGGAAGATGGCACTAATTAAAGAACCCTGCCAAAGACCCCACATCCTTTCTTTCATGTTCCATTGACTAAGTATGGTCTGTCTTGACATTCCATTTTGAATAATGAGATTATTATCATGCCTGCCCTTCCCAATATCTCTGCCTCCAAATTTTTTCTCATTTCCTTTTCTGTTGTCAAGGTATTGAAAACATTTGCATTTAATTTTTATTGATTAAACATTCCTGGGTGACACTGTTCTAATACATGATTCTGAACTATTAAAGTATGGCAGGTGCTGGTCTAGCATTCTCAGACCTTGAGTTGATCCTTGTTGTACAAGGACAGACCTGCAGGAGCCCTGGGGGATGGGCGGCTGGTGCAACCCAGAGCACTCAGGCAGGTAAGGCACTGTCTGGAGGATGTACTGAGGGTGCTCCCAGAGGGTGGAGCCAATCCAGCCGAGACTTAACTCAGTCAGGGCCTGCTAGGACATAGGTCCCAACAGTCATACCCACAATTCAAGCCTGCCCTCTGAGTCATCTTGGTTTTTTGGTTTTTTTGTTTGTTTGGTTGGTTTTTTTTTTTTTTTTTTAGATGTTGATAGACCTTTACTTTATTCATTTATTTATATGTGGTGCTGAGGATCGAACCCAGTGCCTCACACATGCTAGGCAAGTGCTCTACCACTGAGCCACAACTCCAGCCCCTGTTTGTTTGTTTTTTTTTTTTGGTAGGCCTTGGCAGAGTTAAAGATGACTCAGGATGATTAAAGTGTTCATAAGTACCTTACCTACAATGTAGTCTGTATTGATACCACTAGAATAATTAAAGTTCCTCCGCCAGAATTGATTGTCAAAGAGATCTTCCTTTCTATTTGCTTAATAAAGGACCAGATTTCATGTTTCAAATAGTTTTCTGAAGATTTTGGTTTACTATCATATCAGTGTCTAAAAGATGCTAAGTGATTATTTTCCCTAGCATATTGCTAAAACAAGCACACAACAGTCAAAGGCAGACATTTCTAGGGTTTTTTTTTTTGTCCATTTGATATTATATATATATAAATTATATACTTTACATTATGAATATGTACACATATACACACACATATACTTTTATAGCATTAACATCTAAAATAATGGTTGATCTTCTGGAATAAAAATTCTTTTACTTAAAAAATAGGGTATCAATTTCAGTAAAGAGCAAACCACTTTTCTAGACTAAAAAGTGATAGGTGTTTTTTAAATCTTTTTTACTAGCAACTGAACTGAGGGATGCTTAACCACTGCACAATATCCCCAATCCCCTCCCCACCTCTTTTTCTTTCATTTTTGAGACAAGGTCTTGCTGAGTTGCTTAGGGCCTCACTAAGTTGCTGAGCCTGACTATGGACTTGTTATCCTCCTGCCTTAGCCTCCTGATCCACTGGGATTACAGGCTGCACCACCATACCTGGCACTAAAACAGTTCTTAAGCATCTTGCTTTTTTTTTTTTTTTTGGTACTGGGAATTGAACCCAGGGGCACTCGACCACTGAGCCACATCCCCAGTTGTATTTTGTATTTTATTTAGAGAGAGGGTCTCACTGAGTTGCTTAGGGCCTCGCTAAGTTGCTGAAGCTGGCTTTGAACTCGCAATCCTCCTGCCTCAGCCTCCCAAGTGCTGGGATTACAGGTGTGCGCCACCTCGCCCGGTTTCCTAAGCATCTCTATGAATAAGCTCCAAGATGCCTGACAGCATGTGAGAAAACATAGAAGCACTCCTTTAAAGAATTGGGTGAAAAATTCAAAATTTTGTGTTTAACAATAAGGTTTCTAATTTTGTACTGAACCTCAAAACATACATTTAAAAAGTTCCCATCAATGCAGCAAACCTTGAGACAAACAACATGTATAACTCACCTCTTTGACAATATTGTGAGCTTCATCAGCATTGAAACCAACCTAAAGGGAAAACCCAAGATAATACTGTTTTCAATACAGCCTTCCTTTTATTTGTAGATATGATAATACACAGAATTCCTTGGCTGGCCTGGACAGGGGTTAGTGACAGGAGACTGTAGTGTTAAGTGGCACTTAAAAATACAAATGTTCTCCCCACTTTCCTCCCTAGAGATTCTGAGTTCTTAGGTCAGGGTAGAGCCTGGGAAACAATATTTTTTTGAAAAGTGCTTTGTACTAGTAATTCTGATGAACATCCTAGATGGAGAATCATTGTATTGTAAAGTTTAGGAAATAAGCAGGTGGTGGCTATAAAGATACATGTGTTATAATGACATTTTATTGTCAAAAAGAAAAATGAAATTATGTCATTTGCAGAAAAATGAATGGAACTAGAAACCATTATGTTACCTGATATAGGCCAAACCAGATGGTCAAAGATCATATGTTTTCTCTCATATGTAGAAGCCAGAGAGGAAAAAGGAAAAGAAAGGTGATCACATGAAAATCAAAGGGAGACCAGTAGCATAGAGGGAAGGAACCAGGGGGTGGAAGGAGGGGAGGTGGAAGTGCTGGGAAGGGATATTGGCCAAATTATGTTGTTATTTTGTGTGTACACTAACATGTAACAACAAATCCCACTATCATATACAACTATAATGCACAAACAAAAATGTGGAGGAAAAAAGATATATGTGTTATCAGTATGTACGAAATGGTTTCAGCTAGATGAGAGAATAAAGTGGTCCATGAGAAGAAAATGCTTAATTGGTTATTTTCAATTTTGTTTTTAACTTATACTAGGCCAAAATGTGGCTTTCCTGAACTAAAAAAATCATAACAAAACTTGATCATTCAAAATTATCACTTTAATACTATAAATCAGTCTGAAAACTTAGTCTTTTTTTGGGAGCAGCTTGTAAGAATCCTTAATTAACAACAATGATCAGTGACATTCAAGTGTCCTCAAGTACAGAACTAGGTTATGTGATAAGACTGAAATCTAAACCAAGACACTTCTGGTAATACAAGAGTTGTTTCTATGGAGATATTTTTCAGGTGCTTTATCATACCAGCATTTTTATAAAAACCATTATACAAATTAAAGTTACTTCAAACAAGTAAATTCTGAAATTGAGTATAGATTTAAAATTCTTTTCAACTCATTATCCTACAGAATTCCCCAAAGACAAAGGAATGAAATACCCTATACATTTAGGAGTACTATTAAGAGTTTGGCCCCACTAAAAATGGCCATTTTAACTTTAAAATCACATTCTTATCTACTGTCAAAATTGGCCTATGAACCAAAGGATGCCAATTTTGCTTTAGTTTGAAAAGATTAATAATAATCTGGATGTACTGAGTGACCATGGCAACCCATGTAATTTTATTTCTTTTTAAATATATGTATTTAGGAAGCACTACAGGAAAGAACCCTTCTCCCTTGTTGGGGGATATGCCAGCCATGTCATTTTCTTGTGCCTCGGATCCTCCCAGTCCTCTCCCCCCACCAAGGGGGGTGCTGAGCAAGCACTCTATCACTGAGCTATATCCCCAGCCCTCAAGTCCTCATTCCTATAGTTAGAATATTTTACCATTGATCTGTAATTATGCATGTCACCTGGAACAGAAGTAATTCATATAAATGTAGTTTTAACTTCTGCAGAAGCCCATATCGTAAATTATCCTAACCTAGTCCCATTGGACGAGAAACCCCTTCCAAGACATCTGAGTTTTCCTGCACCGTTCCCTACCACTGGACAGAAAACGTCTTCATCTGTTCTGCCCTTGCAAGCTGTCACAAGTTAGGTTGCACTCCAACAGGCCTCATCTTCCCAGTGGTAACAGTGAAGCGAGAGCTGGAGCTGTCTAGTCAGAGGCCTGGGTTCAAATCTACCGTGCCATTCCTGACAGTTTTAATTTGCGGCATGTCACTCAGTGGCCATGAAGTCAGAATCCCCATCAGTAAAAGGAAGATAACAACTGCCATCATGGGATTTCTGGTGAGGCTTAGGGACGCCTGAATCAGTAAGCAAGGGCTCGTAATCCATAAAGCATCGTCTTTCCAGCCCCCCCAGGCGAGAGTCTCCAGGAGCGGGAACTGCTGGGCCACCAGGGCTCCCCAGCCGCGGGGCTGTAGCACCTGCTCCTAGGGACGCCCAGGGGTGGAGGAAGCAGCGGGAAGACCGGTTTCCAAGGCCCGCCAGCAGAAGGGCGACGCCCTCCATCCATGACCACCCCACAGGCCTCTTTCCTATATTCCCGCCCGGACCCCACCGCCTGACCCTAGCGCTTCCGGCCGCCTCTGCCACCCCGACAATCAGTCCACCCTCAGGACCTCGGGGGCGGGGGGAAGGGGACAGGGAAGGGCGAGGCAAGTCCCGGGCCCCACGGAGAGGACTCGGGCTCGCAGGACACCGCATCCCAACTCTGCCGATCGCTCGGCGATGGAAGACCACCCGACAGGGACCCCGCAGGCAGGCGGGCGGGGCCGAGGGCGCCTCTAAGCGCCCGAGGGGCGGTACCTCGTCGCAGTGGCGGTGGTACTCCTCCATGGTGGCGCCGACTCTCCTCGGGGGTGGAGCGACGCGTGGGTCTAACTCCGCGGCCGCGCACTGGCCTCCTGGGAGGCCCCGCCCCCGTTTATGGCCTGGGGCCTTTACCCACGCAGGCCCCGCCTTTGTGCCGTGCTGGAACGCGAGGCGGGCTCCGGGTGACGCGAGTCGTCTGGCCGGGAGAGGAGGCCTCCTGGACAGTGAGTGCACTTCAGGCTAGGCGCCTATACCTTGCTACCTCCACCAGCCCTTTCTGAAAATAAGGGATGGATGTTAAAAGGAGCTGGGATTGGTGCCACTGTGGATCAGATGGGTGACCTAGTGTCAGCCGGTTTCTACCCGCACAATTGGTTTAGTGCTGTGGTTATTTGCGCATGATTTGTTCATTCACCGTTATCCAGCAAGTGAATGTAGTTAATATAATCGCGACTGATCAACTTTGATCGGTGACTTACTAGCTCTGTTACTTAGAAAAATCCCCCCCTTTCACTTTTCTTACATGAAAACATAATCATAACTATTTCACCACTGGTTATAAGGATCAAATGAGATCCTACATGCGAAACTCCTAAAGTACATGCTTCTACACCCTTCTTTCTCCAAGACCGTATGAAGAAATATATTACTTGCGAGAGAGAAGGAGCAAATATCCTAAATTATAAACTTTAGCAGATGCACAATGGCTACATTTATTTAAAATTATTAAGTTCCAGATGATCCGAAGGATTTCTTCAAAACATCAGTAATACAGAAGTTTTAATTTTTCCCTTATTACTTTTTCAAGATGAAACTGAGGTAGAGAATTTAACTTGTCAAAGGTCATGTATACAGCAAATGGTAGAAGAGAGAGACATAAACACAAGTACTTTAGTCTGATAGCACAGACCAAGTTCTTTACCACTGAATGAGTTTTCTATTGCTGCTCTGACAAATGACCACAGATCTAGTGGCTTCAAACAGTACAAACTTATTATCTCATACTTCTGGAGGTCAGAAGTCTAAAATGGGTCTGTAGGGCTGTGATCTTTCAGGAGGCTCTAAGGGACACCCCATTTCCTTGGTGTTGATAGTTTCTAGAGGCTTCCTGTATTCCTTGGTTTATGATTTCTTCCTCCAACTTCAAAGCCAGAGCATCTTCTCTTTTCTCTGTATGATTCTTATTCACATCTGTAAATTGTTTTCTGCCCTGTAAGGTGACATATTCACAGGTTCTGGGGATTCAGATGTGCACATCTTTTTTTGCCCTCAAATGAATGTTGCATTCATCCTACTATTAACTGTTTTTCTATTTTGCTCTCCAGTATTAAAGTTGGAAGGTTCATTAGTCTTCTAGTCCAACTCTCTTATTTTACAAGTAGAACAGGAGCTCAGAGATGAAGTTATTTGTAAAGCACACATAGATGTTAACTAGACCCCTGGGCTTCTGAATCTCAGGCCCTTCCATTTCCCTGTTCTCCTTTTATGAGCTTAGACAGAACCAAATAGGGCTTTTTACTTGACAATGTGCAGTTTGTTACTGGTTCTTCTAAATTGTGGGTTGTGAAAAGTTATTGCAGAGCCGGGCGTGGTGGCGCACGCCTGTAATCCCAGCACTTGGGAGGCTGAGGCAGGAGAATTGCGAGTTCAAAGCCAGCTTCAGCAACTTAGTGAGGCTGTAAGCAACTCAGTAAGACCCTGTCTCTAAATAAAATACAGGGCTGGGGATATAGCTCAGTTGGTAGAGTAACTGCCTCACAAGCACAAGGCCCTGGGTTCAAATCCCCAGCACTGCAAAAAAAAAAAAAAAAAAAAAAAGTCACTGCAGGAAAGTTGTGATTGCAGTTCACAGAAAAATCATATCCTCTTTCAAAACTTTTTGCAAACCAGTTATTTTTCTATGATCAATGTCAACATTCTGATTAATAGAAGGCTTAATGATGGCTTTGTGAACACCAAGTTTACTTCCTTAAAGACCTGTTTCTATGATGGTCATAGAAACCTTGGTCAAACCCTGAAGTTAGCTAGTCTGAAACCTATAAGGGCCACGCTATCACATCTCAAGTTGTGCTATGTGGCAATTCATGATAAATATAAAAAGAGGTGATGGAGTGTTGTTCCAGTTAGTCTCTGTAATAAATCACCCCAGAATTGAGCAATAAAATTTATTTATTTCATTGTATTATGTTTCATGAATTCTGTTGGTAACGTTGGAATAAGGCCCAGCAGAGATGACTTCTGTCTCTCCATGATATCCGGAGACTCATCTGAGAAGACTCAGGGACTGTGGGGAACTTGATGATGCAGGGTGGGGGCCGAAATCCTCTGAAGATTTGTTGATTCACCTATCTGGCAACTGGACTTGGATGAATCAAGTATGAGTACTGTCACCTGGAACACCAACATGTAATCTCATCAAGTGACTTGGCTTCCTACCATCATGGAAGCTTTAAGGTACTCATACATTTTACGTGATGATTCAAGACTCCAAGCATGAGTTTCCATTGAGTATGGCAGAAGTTGCATGCCCCCCCCCACCCTTTTTTCCCAAAGAGACAGGGTCTCTTTTTGTTGACCAGGCTGGCTCCAAATTCCTGGACTCAAGTGATCATCCTGCATCAGTCTCCTGAGTAGCTGAGACTACAGGTGTGCATCAGTATGCCCACCTATATCACCTTCTATGAACTAGTTCCAGAAGGTACACAGCAGTCATTTCCACCATATTCTGTTCTTCTTAACTTCACTATTAAGTCTATATATATATATATATATATATATGGTTGTGGATGAACCTTTATTTTTATTTATTTTTATGTGGTGCTGAGAAT
>JAJEJO010001421.1:779855-809802 GCA_020662805.1 Glaucomys volans
TGGGGATTGAACCCAGGGGCACTCCACCACTGAGCCACATCCCCAGCCCTATTTTGTAATTTATTTAGAGACAGGGTCTCACTGAGTTGCTTAGGGCCTCGCTAAGTTGCTGAGGCTGGCTTTGAACACGCGATCCTCCTGCCTCAGCCTCCCAAGTCACTGGGATTACAGGCGTGCGCCACCGTGCCCGGCTGAGAATCCCCTTTTCAATTGGAGAAGTGTCAAATAATTTGGGGACCGTGCTTTAAAATCACTACAGGTTTATTAGTAGCATTCTTTGAATGCAAATTATAAAAGACCCAAGTAGGAAGAACTGACATAATGACATTTATTTTCTTGAAATAATGCAGAATTGCATTAGTAATAATATTCCAGGTTAAGTTAGTTACTCAAAAAATTTTGGGAGGATTGGGGTTATGGCTCAGTGGTAGAATGCTTGCCTAGCATGTGTGAGGCACTGGGTTCAATTCTCAGCACCGCATACAAATAAATAAATAAATAAATAAAAATAAAGATCCATCAACGACTAAAAAAATATTTAAAAAAAAAATTGGGGAGCCCCTGTGTTTTCTACCCTTCCATATTTGTTTTAATCAGCCTTTTCCCTGCTGTGACTAAAAGACCTAATGAAAACAATTTTAGAGAAGGAAAAGTTTACTTGGGGTCTCATAGTATTAGAGGTCTTAGTTCATAGAAAGCCAGCTCCATTCCTTAGGGCTCGAGATGAGGCTGAGCATCATGGCAGACAAGTGTGGTGGAAGGAAGTAGCTCACGTGATGATCCAAAAGCAGAGAGAGAGAGAGAGAGAGAGAGAGAGAGAGAGACAGACAGACAGACTCCAGTTGCCAGATACAAAATATATACTCCAAAGGCACGCCCCCAATGACCCACCTCCTCCAACCACACCCTACCCACCTTCAGTTACTACTCAGTTAATCCCCATTAGGGGATTAATTCACCAATTGGGTTAAGGTTCTCATAACCCAATCATTTTTCCTCTAAACTTTCTTGCATTGTCTTACACTTGAGCTTTTGGGGGACGCCTCATGTCCAAACCATTACAATATTACTACCCTTAGAACATCAGCAACATTTGGCCTCATGATCACACATGGCTGCATTGGTTCTGGTACCACAAGAATAAAGATACCACAACCAATGAAAAAAATGAATGCTGCCTTGGGTTGATCAATTTTTCTTAGGAGGACAAATGTTTCTTTTAAACATTTGTTTAAGTCCCCAAGAATCTTCTTCTCAGGCCCCATTGGCCAAGATTTAGCCATATGATTCCCTGTTTGGCAAACTAACTGTATTTTCATCTTCTTAAGTGAAAAGTGAGTTCTGCTAGGAAGAAAATTTGAATGTGAAAAAAAAAGGTTAGCAGGTCGGTCCTTTCCAACATTTTTCATGTCATGGCCCATAGAGAGGTTAGTATTTATATGATACCTTCAGGTAAACTAGAGGGACTTTGTGGGCATCTTTATGGAATTTGTTTATGTCAAATAGAAAAGGTGCTTAAAATTAAATTTTCAAGACCTTCCAAATAAAGTATTTTCAAATGTCTTAATGAGACTCTCACTTTTACTTTTATGAACTTAGAATTTTGTATCTGTCTTAACATTTTAAATAGCTATAAGCTATTCCTGTTCAGTGGTTTTTAATAATTATTTCCCACAAATCTTAATAGATCTTGTTGAGGAATCTTCCTTATAGAAGTAGCTGATAAACATTTAGATAATATTTTATAAGCCATTCAAATTATATTTAAAGGTTTCTTTCTAATAGTGGACTAAGTAATTAAAAACATCCTTTACACTGACAATTAGAAAGACTGGACAGAATATAATAGATAATTGCTCAAGGGAATTGGAGCTTTAAGAGGATGAGGAGGAAGTATGGATATAAGACCTAGAAGAAGAATGAAAGCAAGAAGTTTGAACATGGTATTTGGGACAGTATTTTACTTGGGAGTGAGAAGATGTTAAGTCTTGTGCTTATAGGCCAAGGGGTAAGATAATCAGACTCCATGGCCTGCCAAGGATGCGAATTCTGCCAAAGGATCGTACTTAGAGTTGAAACCTCAAGGGTTAAGCCCTAGGAGTAAAACACCAAAACTTAATCTTGGAGGGACTGAAGTTCAGTTTTAAATCACCTCAATCCCTGAAACTGAATTAAGGTGATCTGGAATTGCTAATACCTCTGGCCAGCTTCCAGAAGCAAATGTAAATTCTTTCTGTAGAAAGAAAACATTACGTTAGCACTCAAATTATATACACATAATTTTGGTTTTGGTACTGGGGATTAAACAAAGGATGCTTTGCCACTGAGCCATATCCCCAGACCTTTTTATTTTTATTTTTTTATTTGGAGACTGGGTCTCCCTGAGTTGCTGAGGGTCTGGCTAAATTACTGAGGTTGACCTTGAATTTGCAATTCTCCCACCTCAGCGTCCTGAGTTGCTGGGATTATAGGTGTGGGCCACCACGCCCAGTGATAAGTAATTTTTCATGTACATTAAATGTACAACTAGGGCCAGGCGCGGTGGCGCATGCCTGTAAACATTTAGATAATATTTTATAAGCCATTCAAATTATATTTAAAGCGGCTCGGGAGGCTGAGACAGGAGGATCGAGAGTTCAAAGCCAGCCTCAGCAATTTAGCGAGGCTCTAAGCAACTCAGTGAGATCCTGTCTCTAAATAAAATATAAAACAGGGCTGGGGATGTGGCTCAGTGGTGAAGTGCCCCTGAGTTCAATCTCCAGTACCAAAAAAAAAAAAAAAATAAAAAAAGTACAACTCGGCACATAAAGAGACAAAGCAACATTGACACAAATCAACAGACAACAGGAAAAGCTCACCAGGTTGTAGAGCTAGCAGAAATAGACTTGAAAATAACTATGTTTACTCTATTCAAGGAGGTAAACATCAAGATTGAGAATTTCATTCAAAAACTGGATACTATGAAAATATTCAAATGGAATTTCTAGATGGAAAAAGTAGAATAGCAACAACAAAAGAAAACAAACAAAAAGTACAAAATCTTAAAGGAAACTTTCTATACTAGTTGAGATAAATCTGAAGATTTAATTAGTGAAGTTTAAAAAATTAGGTGGAATAAAATATTAAAAATGAAGCAGAGAGATATAAATGAATATAAAATTCAGAAGAAAGCACAGAGACCAAAAGAATACCATGAGAAAATTTAACATATATAATTGGATTTCTAGAAGGAGATGAAAGAGACAGGACAGAAGCAATATTTAGTGAAATAATGATTGATGAACTAAAATTGATGAAAGAACTTCATTAATCATCTCTATGAGGAAACCTCCCAAAATATAATATTCAGGAAAGATTTATTTACAGTGGTATGTTTTGGGATGATAGGTATAAAAGATCTACAAGGAACAGTTCAGGAACCTGATATAGTTTATCCATTTCGCCCCTCAACATCCATGCTTTTGCCCGGCTCCAGAGGCAGGGACTATAGCAGCTATTCCATGGTACTTGTCATCCTCCTCCATCTTATATGAAAGACACTGGTCATGGCTAATGTTTTTTCTTTTTTTCAAGTGGTTGTATGATCAACTTATTCCCATATTTAAGTAATTCAATAACAGATGGGCCTACTCTATATGTCAAGTAGTACATTTTCGGCTCCATGTCTACCACATTTCTAGGGACCCTGTGATCACAGGTTCAATTAATGTCATCAATACAATAGAGCAATATAAGATAAGAGGGACTCCTTCAAACCTTTTGTGGAGGCCATCTGATTCTTTGGCTCATGGTCCTCATTTTTTATTCATAAGTATTTATTTATATTTTCCTTGTATGCACTTTATAATGTTATAAGAAGGGACCAGGTGATTCCACAACCTTTATTCTAAACCTTGTTGCCATAGAGACTAAGTGCTACAGCCACTCAACCCTCAATGCCTTGTCCTCCACCTCCTCTGGTAGTGAGATGAGTAATCATGCCATGAATCACTTATGCCCCATTCTCAGCAAGAAGATTATCCATGTGCTCCTTGAATATATGCACAACCCATTCCCAGAATTTCATTGAAAAGATCTACTTCCTAATACCATATATTAGTCAGGGTTCTCCAGAGACACAGAACTAATAGGATGAATAGAATGTATGTGTGTGCATGTTTGTGTGTGTGTTTAAAGAGATTTATTTTAAGAAATTGGCTCATACAATTGTGAAGGCTTGGCAAGTTCTAAATCTGATAGGGTATGTAAAGCTGGGTGACTCAGGAAAGAAATGCAATTAGAATCCAAAGGCAGTCCGCTTTAGAGCCAGGAAGAACCAGTTCTGCAGATGAAGTCCAAAGACTGTCTGATGGAGAATTCCCTTTTGTTCTACTCAGGCCTTCAGCTGATTAAATGAGGTCCACTCACATTATGGTGGATAATTCGCTTTGTTAAAAGTCCATCAGTTTAAATGTAAATCTCAACCAAAATCATCCTCCCAGAAACATCCAGAATATTTGACTGAATATCTGGGCACTGTGGCCCAGTCATGTTGACACATAAAATTAACCAGCACAGGCTACTTCTGGTACAAGTTACTGTATCAGTCAGGTTGCCAAGCAGAAGCATATGACGTACTCAGTGGCATAAATTGAAGAGTCCTCTTTTACAAAGGAAGTGTGGCAAGTTGTAGCACAAGAACCTGGTCTCTGCAACAGTGGGGCTGTCATGACTCTTAAGCCCAGAAATTTGAAGGGAAAGAGATTTAAACAATCACGTAGACAAGACCACTTTGAAAGGAACAGTGACTTTTTGTCAAGGAATATACCAAGTCCAAGGTGACATCCCAAATAGGGAATCAGGGGAATATTTATCCTAACCTCTTCTCCCACCCTCTGGTCTTTTAGCCGCATTCTTCATTGGCTGAACTCAACTGGAAACTAGAGGGCATGGGAGCCATCAGAACTCGGGGTATAGCTCAGTGGTAGAGCACTGGCTTAGCAAGTGTGGCCATGGGTTCCATCCCCAACCCCACAAAAAACAAAATCAAACAAAAACAAGCAACAACAACAGCAACAAAACATATAGGTCAACTTCCCAATGCCAAGAAGAGAGTGGACTGTGGATATGGAGAGGCAAGCAGAGTGTACCTAAAAGCAACCTTAAGTCACAGATCCAAGAATCACTATGAGCCACAAGTGGAATGAATAAAATAAAAAAAAAAACATATTTTGGCACTTTGCAGTAAAATGGCCAAAAACCAAAGAAAAAAGTTGTAAAATAGCACCCCCCAAAAGGACAAATTACCTTCAAAATGAAACAAGAAGACTGGCATCTGACTTTCCACAGAAACAGTGAAAACTTAAAGACAATGTATTTTGACACCTTCAAAATAATGACTGTGAACTTAGAATGTGCACCTCCCAAAAATTGTCTTCAAAAATGAAAATTTGCCGGGCACAGTGGCACACGCCTATAATCCCAGCACTTGGGAGGCTGAGGCAGGAGGATCACGAGTT
The DNA here is from genome assembly GCA_020662805.1 of Glaucomys volans. Lineage (NCBI taxonomy): Eukaryota > Metazoa > Chordata > Mammalia > Rodentia > Sciuridae > Glaucomys > Glaucomys volans. The sequence goes on from JAJEJO010001421.1 coordinate 785,354, forward strand.
CAAAGCCAGGCTCAGCAACTTAGTGAGGCCCTAAGCAACTCAGTGAGACCCTGTCTCTAAATAAAATACAAAATAGGGCTGGGGATGTGGCTCAGTGGTGTAGTGCCCAATCCCCAGTACCAAAAAAAAAAAAGAACTGAACAGACACTTCACAAAAGAAGAAATACAATTGATCAACAGTATATGAAAAAATGTTCATCATCTAGCAATTACAGAAATGCAAATCAAAACTACTCTAAGATTTCATCTCTCCCCAGTCAGAATGTCAATTAAGGGCTGGGGCTATAGCTCAGTTGGTAGAGTGCTTGCCTTTCAAGCACAAGGCCCAGGTTCAATCCCCAGCACTGAAAAATAAATAAATAAATACATACATACATACAAAAGAATGTCAATTAACAAGAATGTAAGCAACAATAAATGTTGGCAAGGACATGGGGAAAAAGGTACACTCATATATTGCTGATGGGAATGCAAATTGGTGCAACCATTATGGAAAGCAGTATGGAGATTCCTCAGAAAACTTGGAATGGAAGTTATCCCACTCCTTGGTTTATACCCAAAGGACTTAAAATCAGTATATACAGTGATGCAGCCACATTATTGTTTATAGCAGCTCAACTCATAATTGCTAAACTATGGAACCAATCTAGGTGCCCTTCAACAGAAGAATGGAAAAATGGAAGAATGGAAGAATGGAAAAAAGTGTGAGAGATATATATATATGTATATATGTATATATATATATATATACACACACACACACACACACACATATGCGTATATATGATGGAATACTACTCAGCCTTAAAATAGAATGAAATTATAGCATTTTCTGGTAAATGGATAGAGCTGGAGAATATCATGCTTACAAAAGAAGCCCCCCCTCAAAAAAAAAAAAGACAAAGGCCAAATATTTTCTTTGATATGCAGATGCAAATTCACAATAAGGTGGGGCTGGCTAGGGAAGGATAGAGTTACTTTAGATTAAGTAGAGGGGAGTGAAGGGAGAGGAGGGGGTATGGGAATAGGAAGGATAGTAGAATGAATCAGACATTGTTACCCTGTGTACATATATAACTATAAGACCAGTGGGATTCTACATCATGTACAACCAGAAGAATGAAAAATTATACTCCATTATATACGATGTATCAAAGTGCACTCTACTGTCATGTATACCTAAGTAAAGCAACTAAAAAATTTTTTAAAAAGACTATAGTCAGAACAAAACATTCCCCACCTATTATAGCTTAGATATGAAGTATACTCCCACAGCGCATGTGTGAAACAATGCAAGAAAGTTTAAAAGTGAAATGATTGGGTTATGAGAGCTTTAACCCAATCAGTGCATTAATCCTCTTGAATGGATCAACTGGGTGGTAAGTACAGGCAGGTAGGGTGTGACTGGAGGAGGTGGATTATTGGGCGCATGCCTTTAGGATATATGTTTTGTCTGTCTGTCTGTCTCTCTGCTTCCTGGTGCCATGTTCTGAGCTGCTTTCCTCTGCCACACTCTTCTGCCACGTTTTGCCTCACCTTGTGCCCCAAAGAATGGAGTCGGCCATCATGGACAAAGTCCTCTGAAACCATAAGTCCCAAAATAAACCTTTCCTCCTCTAAAACTGTTCCTGCCAGGCCTTTTGGTCACAGCCGCAAAAAAGCTGACTAAAACACCACCTATGTGCTATCTATAAAAGACGCAAAAATATCAAGGATGCAGAAAATTTTATGATGAAAAAGGATATATCATACAGCTTATCTAAAGCACTAAGGCAAAAGATATTACTGGAGGACAGGAGATACATTTCATAATGATAAAAGAGTCAATTCACTAGGCATAATAATCTCAAATTGTATGCCCTTAATTCACTTCAAAACATGAGAAATTAAAATGAATAAAATTAGAAAGTGAAGTATATAAATTTATAGTTGTATAAGAAATTTTAATGACACTCTCAGTAGGTGATACAGTAAGCAACCAAAACAAAGTTACCAGAAAAGATACATATTTGAAGAACAAGACTAACACATTTTATCTCAATGATATGCATAGAACTCTGAATACAACAACTGAAGAGCTGGGCATGGTGGCATATACCTATAATCCCAGTGACTTGGGAGGCTGAGGCAGGAGGATGGCAAGTTCAAAGCCAGCCTCAGCAACTTAAGCAGACCCTGTGTTGAAATTAAAATGGCTGAGAATATAGTTCGGCAATAAATTGGCCCCCCTGGTTTCAGCACACTTGCCAAAAAACAAAAAATCCAAAAATAAAAAAAAAAAACCAAAAAACCAACAACAACAATATAAAACCCCAAAACAACAACTGAAGAATACACTTCTCTTTGAGGTACCAATGAAACTTTATGTGAAGTAGATTATCTGGCTAAGGTACTTAATCAGCTAATTTATTTCAGAAATACATACTCCCATAAGAAACCTTTTCTAGAATTTGAAAGCATTTATTTTGCTTTAGAACTAGAGTTCATTTATCACGTTACAAGGTGGGAATGCAAAATTTTGTACATTTGAACAAGATACTTAAAATCGCATTTATTAATATTGCCACTAATAGATCATCATATGTTAGGTAAATAGTGATGGACACCTTTATTTTATAATGCTAACCTTGCTTCTCTATGTTGCAGCAACCCCAATCCCAAATCCCCTCCCTATAGCCCCACCCTAATCCCTTCCCAAGCCCTATAAAAGTTGACAACAAAAGAATAAACGCGCGATTTCCCGGGACACCGCTTTTAGGTGTAAGGGGATCGACACTGGCCAGCTACAATAAAGGCTTCTTTTGGCTTTACGTGATCGGCTTGGATGATTTTATTTTCTTTGGGTCCAACACCTGCAGGTTTTGTTCCAGGCCTTGGCTTCTATAATCCTCCTGTTTGTAGGATGTTAGTTACTGTAGTCAAAACTCACCCGGTACTATTTCAAGGCCTTTGTAATATCTGGTCCCAGTGTGACAGAATGAGTTTTTTTTTTTCCATAGCACAAACCATTATTACAAAGAAAATTGCAAAGTAATACAATTTTTTCTAATTACCAGAACTAATTATCAAGACTGGCACACTAATTTTTAAATTACCTTACTTAGTATGAACATGGATCAACAATAGGGCAGGGAATAGAAGTTACTATGCTGAGATATGCTTTCTTTCATTTCAAAAACACTGATCTCTAATGTAGAAGTGGGAGGAGAAATGTCCTAATGATGAAGATTGCTATGCCATGGAATTAGTCTTTGGAGTACTGAAAAGAACAGGGTTTTAACCCTGCCTGCAAATCAGAGTCACAAGAGGAGGTTTTTAAAAATATCTATGCTAGAGTCTACTCTCTGAGATTCTGCATCAGTTTTTCAGATTATAACGTGCAGACTTTCTACCTGTTGGTGCAATCTCCCTCACTCTGGGTGTCATCAAAACAATGTAAATTAATTATATATACACATATATGATCTGTACATGTATGTGTAGTATATACACATCTGAATGTATGTATCTATATGTGTGTTATGACATGAAATAGTTATAAGTGTTAGAAAGATGACTTAAGCAAAGTAAGGCCACAGAGAGGTCTGGGGTGAGGCTATTTTGCAATCGGGGAAGGCTTCCCTAAGAAAATGTTTAGGCAATTGTATTAGTCAGCTTTCCATTGCTATGACAAAATATCTGAGAAAAACAACTTAAAGGAGGAAAGTTTTTTTGATGTTGCTCACAGTTTCAGAGCTTTTGGGCCACTGTTGCTTGGCCCCATTTCTGTGATCAGGTAGGACATCATGGTGGGTGTGGTGGAGCAAAGATCCAGGAAAGGGTGGGGAAGGGGCCAGGGACTAAAGATACCCTTCTAGGGCATACCCACAGGGACCAATTTCCAATTAGGTCCCACCTCCTAAAGTCTCCATCATCTCCCAACATCACCAGCAGCTGAGGACCAAGTCTTCACATGAGACTTTGGGGGACATTCCAGATCTCAACTATAATAGCAATCATGTGAATGATGTAAAGAAGTAAGCTGAGAATTGGAAGTTATGATAGAGAGTGGAAGTTAAGATGGTGGGAGGACAATATTTTTTCTGAGTGTGGGGAAGGAAATAAATTAAGAAAACATGGTAAGATTTCAGGCAATCCAATTGGGCTTTATGGTCATAATTTTAAATTGAAACCACTCATCAAGATTATAGACTCCAGCCGGGCACGGTGGCGCACGCCTGTAATCCCAGCGACTCAGGAGGCTGAGGCAGGAGGATCGCGAGTTCAAAGCCAGCCTCAGCAATTTAGCAAGGCCCTAAGCAACTCAGTGAGACTCTGTCTCTAAATAAAATACAAAATAGGGCTGGGGATGTGGCTCAGTGGCCAAGTGTACCTGAGTTCGTTCCCCGGTTCCAAAAAAACCAAAAAAAGATTATAGACTCTAGCTACATTTGGCTCTTGGAAGCACGTGCAGAAGAGTAGGATTAACCAAGTTTGGAATTTCTTCACATTATTATTATTATTATTATTATTATTTTGGTACCAGAGATTGAACCCAGGGGCACTCCACCACTGAGCTGCATCCCCAGCCCTTTTTTGTATTTTATTTAGAGACAGGGTCTCATTGAGTTGCTTAGGGCCTCGCTCTTTGCTGAGGCTGGCTTTGAACTCACGATCCTCCTGCCTCAGCCTCTCAAGTGCTGGGATTACAGGCATGCACCACTGTTCCCGGCTTCTTCACATTATTTTGACTACGGAAAATTTTTCTTCATTTTTAATGAGGCTTTGAAAGCATTCTTTGGGGAGGGATTGAGTGGATAGAGCATGGATGCTAAGCTATGTGAGTAGTGATGGACAGCATAAAATAATGGGGTCATTGGATTCAAGGTCCAAATGGAATCAGAGAATTACTGAAGGTTCTAGAAGAAGGGAGATGGAAGTAAAGAGACTTAGGATTCGAAAGGCAGATGATTGAAGATGAAATACTTTTGAAGCCAACAATCTAAACAGCAAGAAAAATTCTCTCTTCCTGTTTCTTTTCTTTCTTTCTTTTTTTTTTTTTTTTTTTTTTTGCTACTGGGGATTGAACCCAGGGGCACTCCACCACTGAGCCACATCCCCAGCCCTATTTTGTATTTTATTTAGAGACGGGATCTCACTGAGTTGCTTAGGGCCTCGCTAAGTTGCTGAGGCTGACTTTGAACTTGCGATCCTCGGGTCTCAGCCTCCCAAGTGCTGGGATTACAGGCGTGCACCACTGCGCCTGGCTTCCCATTTCTTTTTAACATTTTACTGTGAGCACTGTAGCCAGAAGAGGAGGACAAAAAGCTTTGTATAAGTGTCACAGCTGGGGGACAATGTTTTTATCAGGTTTTATGATTTTAACTCGATGCCTTCCAATGGCTTTTTGGTATATAGCTTGGTATGAGTGAATAGAGACAGGTGAGTAAATGTACAGAATTCAATACCATGATTGGTATATTGGGTAGGAGAAAGTAAACAGATGACTTTTTCATATAGGTGGATCTTCTTCCTCCAGAATCTCAGAGTTTTTTTAAAATATTTTTTAGTTGTAGGTGGACACAATATCTTTATTTATTTTTATGTGGTGCTGAGGATCGAACCCAGTATCTTGCATGTGCAAGGCAAGCACTCTACCACTGAGCTACACCCCCAACCCTCTCAGAGATTATTTATGATACATTTTTTTATCCTGTCCTCTTTTTTTCTGCCCTTGTCTCTGCCATAAATTTTTATTATGATTTGGTATTCATTCATGTGAAAAAGGTGAAATTACATTTATGTCTTTGGCATGCTTTGCTTGTTCACACAATATAATGGCATGACGATAGTAAGAATATTTGGGACTCCATTTTGGTTGGTCCATCCTGTTTCTGCCATTTGTTCAACTAAAACATTCTACTTGTGCTATGGGTACTCCATATGGGTACTTCATCCACACATTACAAACTTTAAACAAATATCAAGTCTTGGAATATTTCCTTGCCTTGCAGAGAAAAAAATTTTTTCTTATTTAGAATCTGTCTTTTAGTGGAAAGAAATGCTGACCCTTTGATTCAGGGCATATAATCTGACCCTGTTTGTCTATGATAGTTTTTTTATTATCCTGAAGGGAAGCATAAAGTAGTTGAAAAATAAATGTACTACATGAATCAGTTCTGTACTGTTTCAGGGAAAGAACAGGTGCAAAGAGACCCATTTAGTCTCACCCAGCTCTTAATTTCCTTGATTCTTCTAAGCATGCCTCATGAAGGACATTTCTTGGTGCTTTTGAAGAGCCAGAGTAATGTATTTACAAGCATAAAATGGCTTCATTAAGTTTAGTCATTTTGCTCATCAAAAATCTGCAGCCTTATAAGAGGAAATCATTTATTGTCAAAGTCTATATGCTAATGGCCCTCTTCATAGTCAAAGCACATTTTAAGTATTTATTCATAGGCCAGATGAGGACTTATAAAGTGGTTATTTTAAAACAAAGTGACTCTTTTTTTCAGAGGGAGAGAAAACACTGAATATGAACAAAATGAGCATTTGTGTCATGGTTTCCACATAATAGAGCATGAGCTAAGCCCCAGCACCAATCATGTATGTTTATTCAATACATGATGCAGTCCTGGTTTTCAAATGCATAATCAAATATAAACCTATGCCCACATTGAGGGATTGTGCACAGATTTTCCACTGTAACAAGCATGGTTATATTCCATCTTCCTTATGTAAAAACATGGATGATACAGATGTTGAGCCTTGCTCTGAAACAATTGTTGTACCCAAAGAAAATAAAATCATCCAAGCCGATCACATAAAGCCAAAAGAAGCCTTTATTTTAGCTGGCCAGTGACAATTGCCTTTACTCCTAAAAGTGGGGTGCCGGGAAATTGTGCGCCAGTTCTTTTATTGCCAACTTTTATAGGGTGCGGGGAGGGATCAGGGTGGGGCTATAGGGAGGGGATCTGGGATTGGGGCAGGCTATAGGAAGGGGATTTGGGATTTGGGGTGGGGCTGACTCTCCCAATCACGATGGAGAATCTCCCTGGGGAACATCAACATTCCAATCTGTTTTCTGTGGCTATAACACAATATGATTAACACATTTTTCATTCCTTAAGGGACCATTCCAAGGTACAAAAATTTGGAATCGACTCTGAAATGTCCAAGTCTCAATGATCTTCCAGACATAGACGAGAACTTAGACAACAATGCAAGCTGTTTGGGAAAGGTTTTCTGTCCACATGGTATCACCTCTATTTTGTCCCTGGTTAATGTTTGCTGGGATGAGGGATTTGGAACCCATCTGGGGTTCCAAATCAGGTCAATGTAGTGGCCTTGTGTTCAGATGGTAAGGAGCCTCTCACTGGGGACTTTTCACAAAGAGCATCTCTCCTGGAGTCATTTTGGCATTTGGGTTTTGGAATCATAACAAAGTGAAGAAAGCTATCATTTTCCTTCTACTTATAGAAAAAGTCCCTCAATGAATAATTGGGACTTCTGTAACTGGTGTCTAGTCACAAGGGAATTCTTAAATCAGCAGGAAAAACTGATGATGATTCTCTGTTCTGCTCAGCTCTGGTTTACCATGACCATTTCAGACATTCTTCCACTCTCCAACCATCTGACTCCAGAACATTCCTGTCACTATCAGTGTATAAACTTCCACTTTACCAAGAAACTGAATCCATCACATGAGGGCTCCTTGAACTTCTTTCCATTGAGTGTATCAACACACTTACATGCCTAGCTGTTCTTCACTTCTCTTATAATGGAAGTGGAAATTCCTCTCTCAGGTCTTTGACATTTATCGCTTCCTTCTTCTTCAGACCATGGAAAGACATTCTTCTTCTTCTTTGTCCTTTGTTTTTAACCCACTTTCCCAAGGCTTATTGTAACTGCCACACTGCTTGTCTGGTATCTCTCAAGTGAAATCTCCTGAGAGGCAGAAAACTGGTCTATCCTGTTCACCTTTGCATTTCTAGTGCAAAGATCAATGCCTGATGCAGTTAATGTTTTTTTTTTCAATCAAAGAATGAGAGCCAAAAGAGTTGTGTGGTGAGGCAGCATGGTGGCATGGAACCCAGAATATTTTACAGTTCAATTTCAATAGTTTTGCCTTTTTCAGGTCCCTTATAATAGTCTATACTGGTAAGTAGTTGGTTTTTTTGCAGTGCTGGGGATTGAACCCAGGGCCTTCTGCATGCTAAGCAAGTACTCTACGACTGTGCCACATCCCCACCGCTGATACATAGTACTTGATCAACAAAGCAGGGATGCTATGATTTATCTGCATCTGCTTCTTTATTTCTAACTCAACCCCAAGTCTATATCCTCAACTGGTTGTAAAGTTTATGGAATTTGCACAATGCCCTGCTACCAAGGGACTAATAATTCATAAATTTCCCAATGAATTATTTATCAGAAAGTTAAGTAATAAGATTCAACCTGGGAAGCAGAAGCTGCATATGAAAATGTTTTGATAGAATTATGCTTACTTATTCTATGACATTTATCAGACTATTGCATAATAGATGTTAGATACCAATGACATGATTGAACATATAATGCTTTTCCTGAGGAAAAAAAGCATTCAGCAATTTACATATAAAATAAAAGTGAAAGTACAAAAGGTTAACTCCAGAAAGCAATGTCATCCACTGAAGATTAAAAAAAAAAGTTATTTAAGGACTGTCATTTAAAGGTTATGTTTCAGGTCTAAATAAAATGAATCATGCACTCCAAGTTAGCACCTAACACGTTGGAGATCTTTCCTGAAGATTAAGAGGAAAAAGCAGCATAAATTCTGATTGTGTATCACCTTTCACCGATGTAATTAAAACATTTTATTTTATCTATTTTTTATTCCTTTTAGTTCTATGTGACAGTAGCTAAAACAAATTTTAGTGTTATGTCTTTGTCCATGGCTTTTTAAAGTATTTAGAACAAAATTAAATATATATGATTTTTATTTCAAATAACTATTTCAATAAATGTTTCTTGATGGGCTGCTGTGTTCTAACACTGGCCTGAACTTTGAGACAAGGGGAAGAAGCAAAAGTGTTGCTGAGCTGATTCTTGGAGGAAGAGTAGTGGCTAAAGAAGGTGGAAATGCCATGAAGAGCAAACAGCATGTGCCAAGGCACAAAAAGGCACAGTTGTGTGCAAAATGACAGATGTTTCAGTTTGACTAAAGTGTACCTGTGGAGATGTAAATGTGGGCATCCTCAATATATATGGGGTAGGCAGATTGCCCAGGGGAAGGATGCAGACAGGGAAAAAAGAGCACAGATGTTGAAATACTAGGAGACACTCAGATTCAAGAGATGGGCAGTAGCAGAGTCCACAACAGACAGAGAAGAGTTATGGAAATATTAAAACAGGCACACACAAACACAAGATAATAGAGTAGGTAAACTGTATTCATGACTATTTTTCAGCCCTTCTTATATCCACTCCCATTATTATGTAATTTTTAGTGTCCTCCCACTCTGATTCTTTTTTTTTTTTATTGTACCAGAGATTGAATCCAGGGCACTAACCCCTAAGCCACATTTCCAACCTACTTTTTAAAAATATTTTATTTAGAGACAGGGTCTTCCTGTGTTGCATACAGCCTTGCTAAGTTGCTGAAACTGGCTCTGAACTTGTGATCATCCTGCCTCAGCCTCCAGAGCTGCTGGGATTACAAGTGTGAACCCCAGGCTCCACTCTGATTCTTGACTCAATCACATGACAAGCTTTTAGCCAATGAAATGGTAATAGATGTGGAGCAGCAGAAGTTTGAGGAAAAGCATCTTGCACAATGGGACCTGAACTCCTGTGTCTCTGCCATTAAAAGGACAAGCTTGGGTATTTGCTCACAGTAGGATATGTCACTTCTAGCTGAGCCCAGACTAGATCAACCAACCCTCACCTGACCCATAGGCTTGTGTTGAAATTATAAATGATTGTTATTTTAAGTTACTGTTATGCTTTGGATATGAGCTGTCACTAAAAAGCATCTGTGTTAATGCAGGTATGTTCAGAGGTGAAATGGGGTTAGGAGCTGTAGAGCTGTAACCTAAACAGTCCATCCTAGTTTGAATGGACTAACTGGGTGGTAACTGTAGGTAGGTGGGTCAAGCCTGGAGGAAGCAAGTCACTGGTGTGTGCATTGGATGGGTTCATCTGCCCTGTGGGCCCCTCTCATCCTGCTTCCTGGCCACCATGAATGGTGCCTCACCTTGGACCCAGAGCAATGGAGTTGACTGAGCATCATCTGAACCCCTGTGAGTCAAAATAAATTTTTCCTCCTGAAAGTTGTTCTTGCCAGGTATTTTGGATGGGAATAAATAAAAATGTTTCTAGGAAAGAGGGGAGAGGAAGAAGATAAGTGAAACAGGGAGTTTCCATATTATGGCCTCTATACAAAGTGCAAGGTGATATTAGGCAGAAGACTCTATAAAGTCGCAGTGAAATGAGTGAGAAGAGCTAACGTGAGGTGAAGAGAGGGTAGATTTGTTCTGCCATTGAGAAGCAGCTAACATTGAGGATTATAAGTTTATAGTGGTAACAATATATACCTGTATGATTTCTGTAGAGGAGCTTTATAATTCAGGGCTTGGAAAAGGTGGGCAGTTGGAGGGGTTCTGGTTTGGAATATTTCAGGATAGTGTGATAGAAGGCAAGAGATATTGAATGCAAAAGGACTAAATAAGGAAGGGAGCTGTATCAACAGAGCTGTATTAGTATAGCCTCGTGCAAAAAATCCTCACCATATATAAGTTTAAATAAGACATGATTGTTCTCACATAAGGAAGATCTTGAAAAAGGGGTCTAGGGCCATGCCGTGACTCCACAGTATCAAACTGTAACATCAATACATCATTTCTCTTCCTCCTCCTTGTTATATGACTTTGGTCTTTGTCATTGCAATATAGCTGCTAACAAGGGCATCTTTCCGTCTGAGTTCCAGGCAGGTAAGAAGAGGAAGAAGGACCTAGACGAAGGACTTTTTTTTTTTTTTTTTGGTGCCAAGGATTGAAGCCAGGAATATTTAACCACTGAACCACATCCCCAGTCCTTTTTGATATTTTATTTAGAGACAGGGTATTTCTAAGTTGCTTAGGGCCTCACTAAATTGTTGAGGCTTCCTTTGAACTCTCCATCCTCCTGCCTCAGCCTCCTGAGCCATTAGGATTACAGGCATGTGCCATCGCACCCAGTTGGAAGGAGTCTTTTATTATGAAGCTTTACTTGGAGAAGGGAAGCCTTCTACTGGGACTCCCTTGCCCCCACTGCTCCCCTCACTTCCCCACCCCCACCCTGTTGCAAAAGAGAACAAATTCAGGGCTTTAATTTTCCAGCTACTATAGTATAGGAAGGCCCAGGAAGAAGAATTTGATACTGGAGTTAAGTGAGCCAATGCACAGTGTCTGTCGCAGTGTGAGACCAAGAGGGAGCTGGCACATGGCAAAAAATAAAAAATACAATAGAGGAACCAAGGATAGAAACTTTCCATAAGTCGGAAAATCAGATGTGGTAAGACATGAGAGGAAGCTAAGGGATATTAGAGGTTACTAATTCCTATATGAAGCCATTTGAGCATAAGGAATAGTTGAAGAGGAGTCACAGGGGTGAAGTTTTTTGGAGTTGAGAAGCTCCAGAAAACATCAGAGTAGAAAGGATTTTCCACATGGATATTAACATTTTTTACTACGATGAAGACACTTGGGGTTTTAGTAAAGTAAAAAGTTGACATAAGTAAAAAAAAACAATATCCTTTTCCATGGATATATCAGTAATGAAAACAAGTCCTATTGCATATGCTTAAAACCTAAAAAGAAATCAGGATGACTCCAAAGAAACTCAGACAATAAGTCCAAGAGAAAGGTAATATTCACTGATATATTGATTAACTGTTGCTTCGTAATAAACAAATCTAAAATGTAATAAATCAAAATACAACCATCTATAATCTATCAGAAAGCTGTTAGTTGACTGGGGAATCCTGGTTTTGCTTATTTGTGCTGAGGTCTGCTGACTTCAGCTCGGTTACTCATTTATCTGTGGTCAGCTGGCTAGTTAGCTGGTGGTTGGCTTGTCTAGCCTCAACTGGGATCACTAGACTCTGCTCCTCCTGGTGGCTCATCTTCCAGCAGGTTTGCCTGGACTTACTTTCCTACAGAAAATAGAATCCAAGAGAGAATGCAGAAACATGCAAGGTTTCTTAGTCCTTAGACTTAGAATTGGAATAATATCATTTCTTCTGCATTGTATTGAGCAAAACAAGTTAGACGGCTAGCCCAGATCCAAAAGTCAGAGGAAATCTCAGAGGAACTGAAATATCACAGTGTAAATAGATTAAAAGAGGGGAAGGAAGTATAGTGTGTAGATACAGAAGGGGAAGAATTGGAGCTATTTTTGCTATCAATTTATCACATTGTTTATTTTCTTAAGTCATTGTTGAACTTCATGACCATGGGAATTCTGACTATATCTACTTTATGAAGACAAGTATAAATGCTTAGAGCATGACTGAATGACTTCTTTTGGATTAGTTCAATTGGATGAATTGAAATGTCAGGGGATGGTAATCATAAATATGGATGGACATATGCCACTTAGAATTTCATAGAGTTCTTTTCAGATTAAATTGCTAATCCTAGCAGCTACTATGCATATTCTACTCCTGCCACTTATTTAATTATAATTCTTCCTTCATTTCTTCAGCCATGTCAAAAATACAAACTCACTAGTAAACCTTGGGCACACAGTAATAGCTTTCTACTATTTCCATGAGAGTGATGGAAGAGAGGGAAGAGAATGTTTTGTAATTCCAATGATCCTTTGCACATCTGAAACAAATGACAGCAAGCCTGCTGTCCTCAAAGCTGTGACTACCAAATGTTCTGACTGTGATTGTCCCCATCCAGAACATACACATATCTATCTGTGTCAGTAGGGCTCCTTCTCTCCCCTCTTATTTCCTTCTTTTCCCCTCCTCCGAGTTAGCTCTACATGAATCCAAGGCTGAAAAAGAGAAAACAGAACACTCAGCCTGTTTTCTCTGGACGAGTGACTTTCTCAACAATGATGCTCCCAAATGCCACAAAGAAGCTGTTATCAAATTGTGGGACCTGATGGGGAACACAACTCCCTTACCAGTTGTTCTTTGATGTATCATGGAGTCATGGAACAGAGGATATTTAAGATCAATCATAGCTCTTTACACAGTTTAATAAAACAATTTTCCCCTTGAAAGTCACTTTATTTCCATTGCTACTTCCCATGCCAAGGTATTAAAAAATGTCACTGAATCAAGGTTTTTATTAACTTGTCAGTGCAGCCAAAGTGTTCCACAGAACCTCCATGGGGGATTTTCTTGTCTTTGAAACCTACACATTGCCACATAGACTTTCCTCCCTAATTAACACTGACAGGTTCTCTCTCTCGCAGTACAAGAGGGAGCAGGTGGGTGGAAATAGATTTGGATCATTTGCTAGACACGGAGAGGGAAACCAACAGGGCTAACGACATGGCTGTGGAGGGAATATTGAAAGAATGGGTCCCAGGCAATGAAGTCACACAAGTCAGCAGTGGATTGAAGTGATATACAGGCTGCTTGCCCCAAGGGACCTGGAATGTCTTGGAGTGAGATGTCTTGGAGTGAGATTTCCCCACCTAAAGGTTACCTTGCTAAGGCTGCAACCTCAGACTGCATTGTTGGGGTCTGAAATTGTTCCGGAAACATTACTCTGTGGTCACCATTACCCATTCCATGGAAGTCTTGACTAGTCAGAATTTCTTGGTGTTTGGGTGGTCTCCATGGTACACTTTCTTCCTCAGTTCTACTGGTTTTTATGACCGCAAACTCTGGACATCCAGTCAGTTTCCTGTTCCCTTCCCCCTCCCAATAGAATCAAATTTCCAGGAGACTCTGAATCTCCCCTGATAGCACCCTAAAGTAAGATTCAAATCCATCAGGCATTCATAGAAACAGACCAAGAACTTGCAGGGTGGTTATATTAGAGTCAGCCCTATTCTCTGGTCCAGGTTTTCATGTATGTAGCATAATATGAGATAGTAGACCCTGCCCACCACCCAGATGCCTACATGAACAGCTTGCCAGAGCGTCCAAACATCCTACTATTAGAGTAACAATTCCTTTTGGAGAGCTCCAAGCTTCAATTAAAAAAAAAAAATCCTTTGTGATTTCCATCCAATTTTAAAACATATGGAAACATAATATCAAAAATTCAGACAGCATGCTTTTGGACTTCTAGTTTTAGCTCCAACATGTAAAGAACTTTCAACTTGTGATTCCCATCCTTATGAAAACAAAACAAGTCTTGACTGGGTCCTATTCCTCTGGTGCTGAAGACTGAACACCCAAGAAACCCCAGGTAAGAGCAAACAGTTTGATTTAAAGGAAGGATGGGGGTATGGAGAGAGAGAGAGAGAGAGAGAGAGAGAGAGAGAGAGAGAGAAAGATCTGTGGTAGAGGAGGGGGTCCAGAGCTGGCGCCCCTTTATAGATCTTAGGTTTCCTTTCTTCTCAGATCCCCTCTTCCTCTTAGATGACCAAAAGGTGGAGTGACCAAGGGCTAGAAAGGAGCTGCCCAGGGGGTACCTCTTCTTATTTTCCATACCTGCCCAGAAAGGCAGGAAGGGAGCCACCCAGGGCATATTCATTAACAACTCCTTTTTGGAAGGAACAGTTCTCTGGAGGCAGGTGATCTTGGCAACCAGTCTGAGGAGGGGGAAGAGTTTGGGGGCATCAGCATTGAATTTCCTTTTGAATCAGCTCCCACCTTCCTGACCCCATCATTCATTATCTACACTAACTGTCCTTTTGCCTGGTCTCAACAAGAAAAGGTAAACTGAAAAAAAAAAAAAAAAACAATGGTATTTTTGGATCCACCAGAGAACTGAGATGCAGGACAAAACACTACTCTGAAATCTGGAAAAATGGGTGCGTACATAGAGTCAGTCATAGGCCAGGTCTGTTTAATCAGATCAAGAAGCAACTGGAGTCATAAAGTGGTAGGAACTCTTTTTTTTTAAAATTGGGGTTTGAACTCAGGGGCACTCGGCCACTGAGCCATATCCCCAGCCCTATTTTGTATTTTATTTAGAGACAGGGTCTTACTGAGTTGCTAAGGGCCTCACTAAGTTGCTGAGGCTGGCTTTGAACTAGAGATCCTCCTGCCTCAGCCTCCTGAGTTGCTGGGATTACAGGTGTGTGCCACCACGCCTGGCTGGTAGGAACTCTTAAATGGTAATTTTAAGGAATTGCTAGAGGCTGAGTGTAGGCTAGGATGAGAGGTACCAATCCTCCGGATGCAGTCTTGTGTGGGTACCTGTACTTTCTCAGGATTTACCTTCTGGAACCTCATTGCATATGCATGGTAAAGAGCTGAGAAAGATCCCTTGGTGGCTCCCAGCAGGACAAAGGGAAGAGTAACCATTGTTAAATACACTCAGAATATTCTCCATGACAAAAGCCTACTCTCTAGCGGAATAGAGGAAGGTCTTTCTCCTTCATCTCCCTACACTGCAGCCTTCCTTTCTTTTTCTTTTCTTTTCTTTTCTTTTTGGATCAGTAATGAACCCAGGGACACTTAACCACTGAACCACACTCCCAGCTCTTTTTATTTTATATTTAGAGACAGGGTCTCGCTAAGTTGCTTACAGTCTCACGAAGTTGCTGTGGGTGGTTTTGAACCTGTGATCCTCCTGCTTCAGCCTCCTGAGCTGCTGGGATTACAGGCATGTGCCATCATGCCTGGCTCCCCCTCTAGCCTTCTCTCTCACTTAAGAGGGGAATACTATAACCAAACTGTCACTTAGGAGGAGAACAATAGAACAAGCCAAAGACACAGGCCCATTAGAAGACCAAGCTTTCATTATAAGCTTCTAAAGTGTTTCCCCTCTCCAACACCTTACCCCTACAACGACATCCAGCATAGAGACAATGGCTTTCAGTTGAAAGAGCAGCAAGATGCGCACTCTTTGAGGAGTATTAGGGAAGCCCAAAGTCAACAAGGGAGGAAAAAATAGACACTCCGGGCTGGGGGTGCAGCTTGGTGGTTGAGTACTTGCCTAACATGCATGAGACCCTGGGTATGATCACCAGCACCCCAAATAAATACATAAAGACCCTAGAAGAATTCAAAACCTTTAGCTCTACAGCTACAGCGAACATTGTACACAGCTCAACTCCTCACCAGATTAGCTTGAAACCTTACACTAGAGGTCTGTGTTCCTATTATATGCTATGTCTGGCTTTCAATAAAAATGCAAACCAGCCGGGCGCCATGGCGCACGCCTGGAATCCCAGCACTTGGGAGGCTGAGGCAGGAGGATCGCGAGTTCAAAGCCAGCCTCAGCAACTCAGCGAGGCCCTAAGCAACTCAGTGAGACCCTGTCTCTAAATAAAATACAAAATAGGGCTGGGGATGCGGTTCAGTGCTAGAGTGCCCCTGAGTTCAATCTCCAGTACGGAAAAAACAAACTTCAATTAATGCATTAAAGGATCTAATAGATAAAACAGACAACATTTGAGAACTGGCAGGTAATTTAAGTAGAGAGGTAGAAATTCTAAGAGAATAAAAAGGAAATGCTAGCAAACCAAAATTGTAACAGAAAGGAAACATGCCTTTCAAGTGGACTGGGTTGAGGAAAGAACTAGCAAAATAGAAAATAGGTTTGTTTGAAACTTTCCAAAATGAAATGCAGAGATAGAATACTGTCTACAAACCTTCAACAACATATAAAATAGTAATTTTAGGCAACAACAGGTGTTGGCAAGGATGTGGGGAAAAGGTTCACTCATACATTGCTGGTGGGATTACAAGTTGGTGCAGCCACTCTGGAAAGCGGTGTGGAGATTCCTTAGAAAACTTGGAATGGAACCACCATTTGACCCAGCTATCCCACTCCTTGGCCTATACCCAAAGGACTTAAAATCAGATTACTACAGTGATGCAGCCACATCAATGTTCATAGCTGCTGAATTCATAATAGCTAGATTGTGGATCCAACCTAGATGCCCTTCAATAGATGAATGGATAAAGAAACTGTGGTATATATACACAATGGAACATTACTCAGCCATAAAGAAGAATAAAATTATGGCATTTGTAGGTAAATGGATGATGTTGGAGACTGTCATGCTAAGTGAGATTAGCCAATCCCAAAAATCCAAAGGCCAAATGATCTCTCTGATAAGTGAATGATGATGCATAATGCAGGGTGGAAGGGAGACAAGAATGGAGGAAGGATAGATAGCATAGAGGGAAGGAAGGGGTGGGGTCGGAGTGGAGGGGTAAGAATAATAACAGAATGAGATAGACATCATTGCCCTGTGTACATGCATGAACGCACGGATGGTGTGACTCTACTTTGTGTACAACCAGAGAAACAATAGCTGTACTCCATTTGTGTTCAATGGATCAAAATTAAATAAATTTTAAAAAAAAATAGAAAGAACAAAATCAGTGTTAGGATATGTTAGTTGACTTTCCATTACTGTGACCAAAATAACGGACATAAACAACTTAAAATAAAATAAAAAAAAAATGAAAAATAAAATAGTAATTTTACCATAACTATATTCAGCAAACCATTAAAACATATTTGAAGAAAAAAATATGAGCTTACATAGGGGCCATGCCTTTCAATGGAAAAACTGTACAGGCTCATAAAATACTTTAATAACTCAATTGCTTATAATCAATTCCTTCTGAAATAGGAGGAGGTTTCTGTCAGGGGCACTAGTTAGTGTCTTATTAGAGACTATTGAAATTATTAAGGTAGCAACCTATGTATATTGTTTACGCTGTTTTAGCAGAGACTAAACAACAATGATTTTAACATGAAGATTTATTTCTCTTCCATATATCAGAGAGAACATTCAGCCTTTTTCCTCCAAAGGGGGGATTGGCTTATTTTGCTTAGCATGATATTCTCCAGCTCCATCCATTTACCTGCAAATGCCATAATTTCATTCTTTTTTAAGGCTGAGTAATATTCCATTGTGTATAGATACCACATTTTCTTTATCCATTCAGTTGTTGAAGGGCATCCGGGCTGGTTCCATATGAAAGTCTAAGCTGATAGACCAGAAGGATAATTACGCTCTGGTTCAAAACATCACTAAGGGATTCATGTTCCTTTTTTGTCACTCTTGTCACCTCTAGGATATTTCCTCTTATTCTGAGTGAAAAGTGAGTTATTACCATCACATTTGTTTTAACACATGGGAGGAAAAGGGAAAAAGAAGTAGAGTCTAGGCATCTTCCTTTTTTACCCTTTGGAGGTGCTGAGAATGGAACAGGGCTTCTGCCTGTGAGGCAGGTGCTCTACCACTGAGCTACACATCCAGCCCCTATAGGTATCTTCCTTTTAGGAACATGACCCAAGAGTTACACAAATTGCTTCTGCTCAGATTACTTTTTTGTTTGTTTTGCTTTTGGTACTAGGGATTGAGCCCATGGGTATTTTATCACTGGGCTACACCCCCAGTTCTTTTTACCTTTTTTATTTTGAGATGGGGGTCTCACTAAGTTGATGAGACTGAACTTCAACTTATGATTCTCCTGCCTCATCCTCCCTGGCTGCTAGGATTACAGACATGTGCCAGCACACTGGGCTCACATTGCTTTGGACCAGTACGTGGTAGTCACATCTAGTTCCAAGGAGTCTAGAAAAAGTCATCTTTAAAAGGCTGGCTGGCTGCCTGCCATGACTATTAATTCAGAAAAACTGGCAAGGGGTGATGGGGGATTGAGAAAAGACAAACACACACATAGAGAGAAAGCTGGGACTAGGTGGGACGCTGACCTCTGATGAAGGAGCAGTTGCCAAGAGCTAACTCAGCACATTTATTATATAGGTTTTATCATCAAAAGCTTATTTGTGAGAAAACTTCAGGAAAGCAGGCAATCTGAAGAACATAGAACTGACAAGACATTAGGGTTATCTTGTTATGCTCAGAATTCTCTATCCCCGGAAGTTGCTGCCTAAACTCAAGGTCCAGACTGATATTGCTCTGTGCCTTTGCACAGAGCCTCCTCAGGCCAGGTGTCACCATAGCAACTGGACGGACTTGACCTGCATCTTTGCATAGGAGGTTCCCAGTGCAAATGCAGCCATGAGGCAGTGAGACCATAATCCAAATCACTGCTCTCCATAGCTACCCAGTTTAAAAGTACAAGTTTCTTGTATTAAAAAGAAGAAAAAGTCGCCGGGCGTGGTGGCGCAGGCCTGTAATCCCAGCACTTGGGAGGCTGAGGCAGGAGGATCGTGAATTCAAAGCCAGCCTCAGCAACTCAGCGAGGCCCTAAGCAACTCAGTGAGACCCTGTCTCTAAATAAAATACAAAATAGGGCTGGGGATGTGGCTCAGTGGTGGAGTGCCCCTGGGTTCAATCCCCAGTACCAAAAAACAAAAAAAAAAAAAAAAAAAAAAAAAAAAAAAAAGAAGAAAAAGTGAACACTGGGGACATGTAGTGGTGCATGTCACAGTCTACCCTTTGGACATCCAATTTTGTTTGAGTGCCATTTTCCCCAGGAAAACAACCTGAAGAGCCTTGTGGTTCCTTGTCTAACTCAAAATCTAGCATCTCTGGTGACACATAGTTCTGTTAGACCAACAATTTGGGGTATAGCTTCTCATAGTCTTGTGACCTATAAACTGAAAGACAAATTATTGGCCTCCCCATCTAATATCCCATAATAAAGAGGGGTAGGCTATCTACACTTAAGGCTCCCATTCTGAAAGAGGAAGCCTGGGAAACACATGACTCTTGTTGATTGCAGTTACTCATCTCTGCTGCATAGCAACTGTGAAAAGCTCCCAGTGGAGTGCCATCCAGGTTCTACCATGATGTAATAAATACCCTTGTCTCTTATTCTGCATGATCACATTTGAAATGGATGCTGGAAATGTGAGAAATAGAAAGTCTGGTGGTCCATTTTCAGAATCTGGTATTGAGCCTTAATTGGTAAGATCCAGTTGTAACCATTTTAACTATAGCCCTTCCCTTTGTCTGTTCCAATTTTAAAATTAGCCAATCATGTGGATTTTAACCCTGAGCTATCAGGGCAAGGGGGAGCTCTGTGTTAAGGAGTAAAAGCAGGTGGACTGCCCCTGTCAAGGCAGGCTTGCTAGGTGCCCTTCTGGCAGAAGTAAAATTTGCCTTGCCTACCCATTTCTGAGCACATGTTTGATTTCTTGCAGCACCTTAGCATTTCTAACAGAAAGTAGAGTTGAGAGACTAAGGGTCATTTTAAGGTTTAAATTGATTATGGCATCATAATTCCACCAAAATATTTAATCAACTTCTAGTTCATTTGCTTTCAATTAGTTCCATGTAAAAGTAACTAAGGACAAGCAGTGCTTTGGTTTGCCAACACTCTATTTACTAACTTCTGTATTCAAACCTTGTTTTCTTTTTTTTTTTTTTTTTCCTGCTTCCTCTGTGTCATGGTGCCTTGAAAGGCACCTGAAGCAGTGAGTTTGGGAGGAAAAGCAAAGCCTTAATCTGAACTTTCCTGCTGGTCTAGTTTCTATTGCCTGGTCAAGAACAATTATGTCAGATGCTCTTGAGAAGGGTTTGGAAAACACTATCTTAACTCTGTAGTGTCGGGAGTATGGAAGCATTTGGCTTTTCCAGACTGCTTTTCAGAAGCTCTCACACAATAAGAATCTTAATCAACTTAGTTGTGGACTATAGGCTGAGAGCATCCCTTATAGAACTGTATTGCCTATCATCTTCTCTGTTTGCTTTTTCATGGCATTTGGAATTTAGCCCAGAGATTTTCTACCTTTGAGCTATATCCCCAGCCCTGTTTTTATTTTATTTTGACACAGGGTCTCATTAAGTTGTCAAGTTTGGCCTCAATCTTGTGATCCTCCTACCTCAGCCTCCTCAGTAGATGTGATTAGAGGAATGTGCCACCCTGATCCCTATCATCTTTGTTTGCAAACTGGTCAGTTCCTGCCTCTGTTTAATGTTTATCTGCAGTACTTTGCTAGAAGAAGCCAAGGTACATCAACAAAGTGGTTTTTCTAACCACTGGCCCATGAGCTACTTGCAGACTCAGTAGGTAAATGACTTCCCTTCAAATATACTGACAACAGGCTTACCAAATGCTTGCTATGACATAATAAGGATCATCTATCCTGTCTGCATTATCTGTTTCCTCACTGCCTGCTCCCCAAGTGTTAAGCAAATATTTCAGGTTCTGTTAAATCTGCCTCACTTCTGAGAGTAAATTCAATGTCAGTCTGTCCACCTGCATTAATTAACAGGGCATAGATAACAACACAATATATTTTTTCCACTCTCCCTTCCCATAACAGTGCTTCCCCCCACACTGGGGATTGAACTCAGGGGTGCTTTTGCTAAATTGACCAGGCTGGCCTTGAGCTTGTGATCTTCCTGCCTCTGCCTCCCAAGTCACTGGGATTACAGGCACATGCCACCATGCCCGACTTATAACAGTCCTTTTAACAAAGGTAGACAATTTAATTCTTCCTCACAGAAAAGTCTGACCTTGGGAAGTAGACTGAGGAGTTGGGAAGCTCTGTTCAAAGAAGTCATCCAGATTTCATCTGTTTTGTTGCTTTATAATCCCCTAGAGTGTTGTCCTCATGTGTTTGGTTAACAGTGGCTCAGCAATATTTTATTTGTGTTCTGGACTACAGAAGCAGGGCAAAGGAAGTGGAAGGAAAGAAGCTTCTTTTTGAGTATGTGGCACAGATTTTACACACTTCCATTCAAGGATGTACTGGAGTTGGTTCATATCAGTCCATAAAAGGTCTCCACTAAAGTTTCAAGAATTTTGCAAGCGTGTTATTAAATGCAGCTATTGTTAAAAAATTAAATTCTATAAGCTTATCATTGCACAAATTGTATTAAAAACAAGGTCAAAATTCACAATATATTTTCTCTATTAGTTTACTATTTTCTATACCATTGAGGTCATTTGCAGCAATGTTATGTGCATGGGAGGAATACTATTTAAGGGTATGCTACTGCGAATATTTTCCTAAGTCTGCACTTAGGGATATTGTAGCCTGGAATCAGATGTGGTGAGATTATTTACCTTGCAGAAAGGGGAAATGATGTAAGTCATGCCCCACAAATGAGAGCTGGTTGTTAAACATTTACCAGCACACCATTGCTTCCATTATCTTTTTGGCTAGAATTTACTCCGTGTCCACACTGAGTTGCGAGGGAGGCTAGGATATGTACTCTTTAGCTGGGTGGTCACATGCTCATCTAAAACTTAGGAATTCTATTAGTAAAAAGAAAGGGACAATGCATCTAGAGGACAATTAGCACTCTCAATGTTATGATGGAGAAAAGCAAGCTCTGGACAGGATTCTGTATCTGGGATCTCCTCTATCACTAGTGTAATAGCAGAAATTATAAGGAGCTTAAAATATTTTAGTACTTAATCTAGTATACCACCACAGGGATAGTAAAAATTTCAGAGTTCAGTTTTTCATAGTAGACCAAGCACATAAAAAAGGTTTTCTTCCCTGTATCTTGTCCCTACAAAAGGCAAAATACCCCCCAAAACCCAAACTCCAAAACAAAAACTCCATAAGTAAATCTATAAAACTGCTGGAAGGCCAGGCGCCGTGGCGCGCACCTGTAATCCCAGCACTTGGGAGGCTGAGACAGGAGGATCGCGAGTTCAAAGCCAGCCTCAGCAACTTAGCCAGGCCCTAAGCAACTCAGTGAGACCCTGTCTCTAAATAAAATACAAAATAGGGCTGGGGATGTGGCTCAGTGGTGGAGTGCCCCTGGGTTCAAACCCCAGTACCAAAAAAATAAAAATGAAAAATAAAATTAAATAAAACTGCTGGAAAACAAGAAAATGAGCTTTTTATACCTCCCAAATTGTATGGAATCATTGAGAGGAAGAAAGATGAGATAAAATTGAAGAATTACCTAAAACTCAAAATATGCCCAGGTGAATGGAAACTTTGAAAGGTGGGAGCCAAGGTCAGGCATGGTGGCACACATCTGTAATCCCAGCTAGTCAGGAGGCTGAGGCAGGAGGATCTCAAGTTTGAAGTCAGCTTCAGCAACTTAATAAGGTCTTGTCTCAAAAGGAGAAATTAAAACAAGTTTGATAAATAGCTCAGTGGTAAAGCACCCCTGGGTTCAATCCCTGGAACTGAAAAAAAAAAGCCTTCTGCTTCCAGAGACATTCAAATGAAGACACTATATACTTAGATATAAAAGAAAGTGAACACTTCACTTTGCTAAGGAACTAGAATATGGAGCCACCTAGCCTAGCCCCTGGCTCCTCCTACCTTCCTTAATGCAGGTCTTGTAAAGGGCAGTCTTATTTTGAAGTTTTGGGTATGGGTAATTTTTTCAACTGATATAACAATCTGTACCAGGGCCCAGTAGAGACAAGTAACACAATGCATACTACTAGTGACTGGATGCAGCGCTTATCACATTTCCATAGTAAACATCCAGGCAACGCACGCCTGTAATCCCAGCACTTGGGAGGCTGAGGCAGAAGGATCTCGAGTTCAAAGCCAGCCTCAGCAACTTAGTGAGGCCCTAAGAACTCAGTGAGACCCTGTCTCTAAATAAAATACAAAATAGGGCTGGGGATGTGGCTCAGTGGCTGAGTGTCCCTGAGTTCAATCCCTGGTACCAAAAACAAAACAAAACAAAACAAAAAACCATCCAGGCAAGCCATTTACTCTTTCTGCATTAAAGTATAATGAGCATATTTGCACCTATAATATGGTCAGAGGTTTGTCTTATATATACATATGACAAATGAACATTGTAGCCAAACATTTATTTTTATAATTAAGTTAGAAACTAGAAATGAAAAAGCCACAT
The DNA here is from genome assembly GCA_020662805.1 of Glaucomys volans. NCBI lineage: Eukaryota > Metazoa > Chordata > Mammalia > Rodentia > Sciuridae > Glaucomys > Glaucomys volans. The sequence goes on from JAJEJO010001421.1 coordinate 809,210, forward strand.
AAATGAGTTCAAAGACAGCCTCATAGCCGGGCACACACCTGCAATCCCAGCACTTGGGAGGCTGAGGCAGGAGGATCGAGAGATCAAAGCCAGCCTCAGCAAAAGCGAGGCCCTAAGCAACTCAGTGAGACCCTGTCTCTAAATAAAATACAAAATAGGGCTGGTGATGTGGCTCAGTGGTTGAGTACTCCTGGGTTCCATTCCTGGAACCCCCAACCCTGCCCAAAAAAATATTCCTAGGATAAGGTATGTTGAATTGCTTACTTTCTCCTTACAAAAAATAAAAATGGTGCTTTCTAAGTTTAGCAACATTTTTCTCAGGAGATCAAAAAAGCCATTACAGGGTTATGGATGAATTCTTGGTGCTTGATGATAAGAATGACTAATGCTTATATGGATTTAATGGAGCTAGAAAATGCTGTACAGATCAACAATACTTTATGATGTTGGATTTTAGGATTGTAGAAGGAAGGAAAATAAAACTTCAAATTTATTTATTTATTTATTTATTTATTTATCTATCTATTTATTTATTTATTTTTGGAACCAGGGATTGAACTCAGGGACTCTTGGCCAGTGAGCCACATCCCCAG